>PISX010023002.1:0-30612 GCA_004024625.1 Mellivora capensis
AATGTCCATTACCCCACCCTCCTTTCCCAACCCCCTCCCCCCAGCAACCCTCAGTTTGTTTTGTGAGATTAAGAGTCACTTATGGTTTGTCTCCCTCCCAATCCCATCTTGTTTCTTTTCTTCTTTTTCTGCCCCCCTAGTCCCCCATGTTGCATCTCCACTTCCTCATATCAGGGATATCATATGATAGTTTATTTTTTATTTTTATTTTTTTTATTAAATTTTTTAATTTTTTTATAAACATATAATGTATTTTTATCCCCAGGGGTACAGGTCTGTGAATTGCCAGGTTTACATACTTCACAGCACTCACCATAGCACATACCCTCCCCAATGTCCAAACCCACCACCTTCTCCCGATCCCCCTCCCCCCAGCAACCCTCAGTTTGTTTTGTGAGATTAAGAGTCACTTATGGTTTGTCTCCCTCTCGATCCCATCTTGTTTCATTTATTCTTTTCCTATCCCCTAAACCCCCCATGTTGCATCTCCACTTCCTCATATCAGGGAGATCATGTGATAGTTGTCTTTCTCCGATTGACTTATTTCGCTAAGCATAATACCCTCTAGTTCCATCCACGTCATCACAAATGGCAAGATTTCATTTCTTTTGATGGCTGCATAGTATTCCATTGTGTATATATACCACATATTCTTTATCCATTCATCTGTTGATGGACATCTAAGTTCTTTCCATAGTTTGGCTATTGTGGACATTGCTGCTATAAACATTCGGGTGCATGTGCCCAGATGGAAGGTAGTTCTCTCGAAATTTCTCAGTCACATGCCCTTCGTGGGTGGCTCTGTCTTCTTGGTTTTTTTGCTCCATCCCCTTTCTGGTCCCCACTCCAACATCACCATTGGTGGCCCAAATATCCCCTGGACCTGAGCACTTGTGTTTTTTCCCTCAGTAGCTGATGTAGGTGATCGAGTTAGAGGATCCAAATTCCCTTCCTCTCTCAACCTCGTGTGTGACTTTGAAATCTGGAAAGCAGAGATGTCACAGAGGCCCCAGAGAAGGAGGAGGGACAGCAGGGGAAGCTCTAGCCTCCATTTCCTGAGCATGGAGGGCTTAGCCCAGACCTCCCCTGGGCCAGGCCATCTGGAGGGCAAACTCGGCTCTCCCTGTTGGCCATGGGGCCTGGTGAAGCTCTCTGCTGAAAGCTTTCCTCCGCCACATGGACATATTTTCAAATAGGACAACAGACAGCCCTTCCAAGGAAAGGTACAGGATTGGCTCTGTAACCCAGAACAAATGTGACAGAGTGGGGTGGGTCCTTTGTCTGAGCCTGTTCATGCGTGCTGGGTGGATGCGCTCCTGTGGGGAGGGCAGACCTGAGATTTCCACAGCAGAGCATTTCATCCTCTACCCCAGGATCTCAGTAACTGGGGGCTGCCAAGGCTGCCAATGGAGGAGATATCAGCCAGCGCAGCCACACTCGGTGGCCTTTTCAGAAGACAGACTTGGCCTAGCTGTCCAGCAGAAGCATCTCTCTCCTCACTATGCTGTTTGTGAAAGAAACCACTCGGAAAATATGAACTGGGGACTTAGCAGTCATTCTAGTGGTGTGACCAGTGCAGACTTGGGGGAAAATCTGAAGGCTTCCCCATCTGCCATCTGACAGCTGAAATGCCCAACGTGAAAATCGCCTCAGACCAAGAGGAACAGGCAGTGGAGCACCAGATCACACAAATTTGTGCTGATGCATCCCTGCTCCTTACAAAGTGGTGCGAGGTCAAGGCCGTCTCAAAAATAGGCCGAGTAACACAGAGGGCCGATTTGACCTCTAATCCGAACATACAACAACTTGCCTCTTGCTTTGACATTCACGTTTGCGGAAGGTTGCTGGGCCCCACCTTGCCAACAACACACAGTTCTAAGCTGCATTTCATCAAAGAACGTCATTTTTACAAACTCATTAAAAGCTGAACAAGGCTGGGCTTGCAGGCAGGCAAAGCCTGGAGAACGACTCTTTAGTTCTTTTGATGGCTCTGATCTTAGCGTCCAGATCTCAGGCAAATATGTAGAAAGTCCTTCTTAGCCATTTCTACCAATACCCTGTTCTGAATTCTCCCCCTTCCCTTCATCCTCTCCCCCTTCTCCAAAGTTGTGAGTAATAACACAGCTTAGAAAGTAGAGAAGGGAAGACAGGCAGGTTGATTACAGCCATGGAAAAAGTGAGTTGCTGTTTTACCATTTCACAAAATAATCTCTTTTCAGGATCTGTTTATATGTTACAGTTTTGTCATGCTAAGTCTGCTGAAAATACTTTTAGAGCACTTTGGAGAGTATTTTGGGATTGTAGTCTAAAGAAGTTAGTTTGAAAAGTGAAGGCAAGAAAATTGTCTTTCCAGAGGACTCATCTGTGTGCTGCCCCATTTTCCCCATTCAGGAAGGAATTGTTTCTCCAAGTGACCTTGACCTTGTCATGTCAGATGGCCTTGGCATGCGGTATGCGTTCATCGGACCCCTAGAAACTATGCATCTGAACGCAGAAGGTATGTTCTGCTTCCATCAGGGTGAAGATGCGAATTCTGTGCTGTTCAGTGGTCTTACGGGTTTTGTCAACAGTACAGTTTTGCCTTTCTTTTTTTTTTAAACAACTGAATAGAAACAGTATCATATGAAGGAGACAGTGCCAGCCCTGGGAACTCATAGATAGGGGCCATGTCCTGAGATGTCAGTGCACATGGAATCCAGGAACCTCAGGGTTCTGCAGGCAGACAGCACTCAGGTGGGGATGAAAAGACAGACAGGTGAGGGTGTTGTCATGGAGACTTTGCCCCATGGCATTCAGCCCAGCAGAAGATAAAGTTGGGTTTTCCTGAGAAAGGTGATGCGTTGTTTACAGAGGTAAGATGAACAGATAAGGGAAGTGACCACCTCTGCCGTACATATCTTCTGCCTAAATATGAGCAGCTTCTCTGTGTGACTTGCCTGTTTTAGGTCACGAGCAGCCATTCAGGGCAGCCCATCCTTTACCCCAGAAGCCAACTTCAAAGGGCCCAGGGAGGTAGGTACAGGCCCACGGTCTAGTGACTCTAACAGAAAGCTACGTTGAGAAAGGGGAGAAAGCCTTCAAGAATGAAATGGTCAGCCACATTTTAAGTGTTTGAAAAACAAAGACTCAAACCTAAACCAAACTGAAACAAAACAAATTTTATCTTGGAACACTGAAAAAATAAAATGAAATTAAAATTAAAAATTTTAAAAGCTATGAATGAAAATCTAGGAAACTATCACCTAAATGTCATTACTACTTGCTATCTCTTGGTGTTGAAATTATAAGTAACTTTTATTACCTTTTTGCTTTTCTGTGTTATCATAATTTTCTACAATTATTGCCATATTATTTTAATAATTACATTATTAACATGTAAAACATATGTAGAAAGAGAAAAGGAATATTGTATTCAACTTCATGGTCCACATTTAACAGAAATGTTGAGAAACTGGAGCTTATCCAGGAGAAGGTGACCAGAGAACAGTGCACTCGCGTGTGTGTGTGCACGTGCACGCCTCTGTCTGTCTGTGTCTTACGTGAGGGTGGAACCAGATTGAAAGAGTGGCCGTGGCAGGCAGACAGGTTTAGGCTCAGTACATGGCAGGAAGTTTCTAGTAACTGAAGCTGACATTGAGGAAGAGGGCTGTGCTACAAGTAGGTGAATGGGCCAGGTGGGGGCCAGTTGCCCACCTGTCAGGATGTTTCAATATCAGGCAGAGACACCCGTAATGAAGTGGGAAGTTGGGATAATTGACCTCTGGGAGTCTGTTTGACTTAGATTTTATAATTCTATGATCTCTTGGTAATAGTTCAATTTTTGCCACCAGAGTTAATGAAGTATAAATTCCAGTGAATAAGTCAAGGCAGTTTTGCCAGTTGTAGTCTTGCAAGGACACATATGGTGGCTTGAGTGGACTGGTCTTGTGTATCATGCAAATGTGCTTAAGTAACTAACTTGCCTCTTCCTTAAAACTGAGCATGGCTGAGAGGCACTGGAGGAACAGTGCTCCTAGCATGAGCATATTGCTTTTGTAGTGGGATGACAGTTGAACATGGGAAGATAATGTAAAGAAAGAGGCCCTCATAAAAGTGAAACAAGAGTTTTGAAGTATCATGAAAATAAAGTCTTAGAGAATTTCAAATGCTTTTTCAGCCAGAACCTTAAAAGTGGTAAACATATTTAAATATTTTCTGTATATATAGATACTCTTTGGTAACCACCATGTTTTTCTCTTTTTAAAGTTTTTTTTTTCTTCAGAAAAATAAGACAGGTCAGGTATCATGAGACATCAATAGGGAGACAACTGAGAGCAGCTTTGACTCTGAAACAAATAGAAACAGAAGCCAATGAAACCAGAAACTCAAGAACCAAATAGTGTGGCAGACAGGAAGGAGGCCTGTAACAATTTTTCAGACAAAGCAGATATGATAAGAAAACCTAATTGGCTTGATATGATAATGGTGGACGGATGTAGTTTTCAACTTCAGAGCATTCCAAAGACCAGAGTTAGACTGTTATAAGATCTGGCTTGGAACCAATGGAAATGTTTATTACTCTTCACAGTGTCATCCAGAATATATCAAGATTGGGCGGGGTGTGGGGGGGGCAGTTCTTTTTTTCTGATGTTGTTTTCATAAAGTCAGCATCTCAGGTTCAGGCTAGTTATTTGTCTTAAAGCTACAGTTTATCTAGAAGTGGTAAAATTATTTTAGGATGTGTTTTTAATCTGATAGACCCGAAAAGCTGGAGGCCAGCATGCCTACTTTGCCTTTTGGCTGCTTTCTAAAGGCAACCCCCTTGAAGGACAGGCTCTCAGAATGGGGAAGCTGGTCAGTGGAGCCAGTCAGCCTGGGTGCCCCCCTGCCTTCCAAGCTAACTAGCTTTGTGCAAGCAAGTTCCTCCACCTCGAAAATGGGGATGGCAACAGTGCCCACCTCACAAGGGCGGTGTGAGAATGAGGCCAGGTGGAAATGCTTGGACAGATGGCTGACACAGATGAAGTCCCTTGTTCTGTTCATACAGAGTTTGGTCTCATTTTTAATTCACTACTCTTACAGTTTTTTCTTTTAACTCTCCCAAAAAGAAATACAGAATGAATACGCAGTAAGACATTTTTACAATAGAATGGTGAAATCTCCAGACTTTAACAGTTTGGTTTGTTTCTTTGCTAAGCTTTTAGACCATTAGTTCAGCAAAGAGAACTGCCCCCTGTTACTCCTGGTCACATTCTGGGTGCTTCCTGGGTTTACTTCTGCCTGGGGAATGATTGTCTCAGAATCGGCAGCCTCTGGAAATCACCTCCCATCCAAGCGGATGTTTACCATCCTGCCTCGTAAAATTTCCTCCTGTATGTAGATGCTTTCTCTCTTTCCCTCTCTTTTAAAAAAAAAAAAAAATTATTTTTTCTTTAATCTTCCTAATTGACATGCCTGTGTGGTGGGTTTGGCTCACATATGTGGAGCTGTTAGCCCTGGGACTTTCAGGAGTTAAGGGGCCCCCGGGTAGGTTTCTGTCTCCACCTGCCTCGCCTCCCCGACCTCAGGTGAGGTCTCACTGACTCAGGTGGGAATTAGATAATGTTGCTCTGTGCTTTGGGGCCTTTTTGATCTTCCTTAATAAGTTCTGCGAAACTCTGTCTCTTAAAAGCGGGTGAATTCATGTAGGTGTGGGTTTATATGCTGTGAGAAAACCAGACTCCTCTGGTGTGGGCAGCAGTTAGGGCTCGCCAAGAAACCGAACACCCAGAGTGTGCTTCCACAGTCACAACGGGGCTGCATGCCTGCTCTGTAAACGCAAACCAAGGAAGGCTCTCTGCCTATCCGCCCACCGTGGCTGTGCTGAAAGTTGAAGAAAGCACACTGTCTTGCCTTTGGGAGCTCACAACTAAAGAATTCCAAATTAGAAAGCAGCAAGATAAGCTAAGTCTAATCTCATGAGAATCAATTCTTTTTTTTTTTAAGATTTTATTTGTTTATTTGATAGAGAGAGAGCACAAGCAGGGGGGAGCAGCAGGCAGAGGGAGAAGCAGGCTCCCCACTGAGCAAGGAGCCTGATATGGGACTCGATCCCAGGATTCTGGGATCATGACCTGAGTCAAAGGCAGACACTTAACCAACTGAGCCACCCAGGTGTCCTGAGAATCAATTCTTTTCTCCATTTTTTTCTTATTTCATATAAACATCTCTTAAGAAATTGGGTTCAGAGTCATCTAAAAAGCTAAGCTTTAGAGAATTTTCAGTATATTGTTGAACAGGGGACAGGGAGCAAGGAAGTGTAGAAGAAAAACTATAGGGGAGATCAAATTTCATAGTAATATAAAGGAAGGACATGCTAGCCGGATGAAAAGTGAAGTGGTTTCTTCTCCTTGACATTTCCAGTGAAATTGGTATTGTGGAATGATTGCCACTCAATTCTTTCATACCATAAGGAAGCCAAAATTCTTGCTGGAGATGAAGTAAAACCCTCCTTTTACTACTTCTCTAATGGAAGAGGAAATTTTTTTTTAAGATTTTATTTATTTGACAGACAGAAATCACAAGTAGGCAGAGAGGCAGGCAGAGAGAGAAGAGGAAGCAGGCTCCTTGCTGAGCAGAGAGCTCGATGCGGGGCTCGATCCCAGGACCCCCGGGATCACGACCTGAGCCGAAGGCAGAGGCTTTTTTTTTTTAACCCACTGAGCCACCCAGGTGCCCCTGGAAGAGGAAATTTTACAAGTAACAGTGACGGCAGTAAATGTCCTGGAACATTGTAAATAGCATGGCATAGTGCAGATCTTGATTCTAAATCACAATGAACTTGGGCAAGTGGGAGAGCCCTTCTAAGGGTGTCAGGCTTCCCTACAAATGAAGTGGGAGGGTCTGGACACACCTGCTCTGTTGGTTCCTTTGCTTCACTACAAACTAGGAGGCTGTTCATCCCAATAGCCTGAGTGCATGTGATAGAAAGGGTCTTTGTATTAGTATAGTGAAAATATAATTGGTTTCCTGAATAAGACAGGAGGTTATGAAATGTATTTTGGGATTTTTGCCATATCATATTCGATTTTGAAGGAATAGATGCTCTTTTTTTAACTAAAGATTTTTATTTATTTATTTGAGAGAGAGATCACAAGTAGGCAGAGAGGCAGGCAGAGAGAGGGGGGAAGCAGGCTCCCCGCTGAGCAGAGAGCCCGATGTGGGGCTTCGTCCCAGGACCCTGAGATCATGACCTGAGCGGAAGACAGGCTTAACCCACTGAGCCACCCAGGTGCCCTGGAATAGATGCTCTTTAAAACAATAAAATTTGGGGTTGCCTGGGTGGCTCAGTTGGTTAAGCGACTGCCTTCAGCACAGGTCATGATCCCAGAGTCCCTGGATTGAGTCCCGCATTGGGCTCCCAGCTCCATGGGGAGTCTGCTTCTCCCTCTAACTTCTCTTCTCTCATGCTCTCTCTCTCTCTCAAACAAATAAATAAAATCTTTAAAAAATAAATAAATCTTAAAAAAAAAACAATAAAATTTTATAAAAGGCAATAGGGAAAAAAGTTCTTGAAGTCCATGGGAGATTAAAATGGACTTCCCAGGGATAGTGAAAGGTGAACACTCATTCAGAACACGTAAAGCCCTCTGGAAGGGACGTGTGGTACAGAATTGAATGCTGTGGTTTCCTGCTGCGCATGTGTGGGCAGGTGCAGTCGGTTCCCATGAGGGCCTCCAGGGAGCTTGTTTTCAGTGCGAGTGTGGGATTCATAGCCACACCAATTCTTCCCTAGTTTCTTCTCATGTGATAGTTTTACAACGTTCTCGATTCTTGTGTCTCTGCTCCTCCAAAAGGAATAAACTGCATTTATGTCTAGATTTTATCACCTTTTGTTTGACTATATAAACAACTGGATAGACTGAAATAAACATTTAATTTCCAAAAGGAAATAAATGTACAGGTTGTTTTCTGTGTTCCAGAAATGCTAAGCTGTTCAGGCTAACTGGCCAGGGCTGGAACAGTTAGGGAGACTTCCCAAATTCTGAGTTGTCAAGTTACGCTTATGTTAAATGAAACGGAGCTCATTATTATTATTATTATTTTGAAAATCCTTTTTTTTTTTTTTTTTGAAATTCCTTATTTTAAAGAGAGTGTCCATCTCTTCATTGTTGGTGCTAATGTCAGAAATGTTGGTATGTTTGAAATGTTTACCCTTCAAAATGGTTTCTCTTCTAAGAGCGAATTGAATATAATTTTAGCACACTTAAAGGGAAAGAAAATTATTTGAGCCAAATAAAATTGACACCGAGTGAATTTAGGCTTTCATATCAGTGTAGGTCCACCAAAACTAAACCCCAAAGAAGCTGTTTTTTGTTTGTTTGGCTTTTTGTTTTTTTGTTTTTGCCTTTTTAAAAAGAATATCCAGTGGTGGTCATTTTTATTTTAAGTTAATCATACACAGTTCTCATGGGGGAAGTGAGAGCCAAGCTCTGGGAGCTCTGCAAATTTTACGGTTTCATTTGTTCCCTTGTTATCTTTTTAGCCTGACTGACTGACCGCCGAGTCTTTTTGGCTTTGAAAAATGTGGAGAATGGGCCAAAAGCAGAACGGTGGGTGGCTCAGCCCCTGTCCCCAGCGGGCCCCAGGACTTGGAGACACCTCCTTCACGTACCTGGGCCTGGCTTCGGAGCTGATTCATGGCCAAGTGCAGGCCTGCACTGGCCCGGCCTTAGCTGCCTACTGGGGCTGGGGGTAGGGGACAAGTGCAAGAGGAGCTCTGCAGTCTGCTGGGCAGAGCGGGTTGGGGCAAGCCTGCCCTGCTGTTGGGAGGTGATGCAGCCTGATGGTGTTTCTTCAGCACACATCTCAGATTCTAACAGAAAATAGCTTTGGCTTCTCACAGCCCACAGCTGCTTCTGAGCTACTGGGCTTCTCCCTCCCTCCCCGCTCCAGGACAAGCCTCCTTTTCAGGTGTTTCTCCATCAGAATCCTAGGGCCCTATCCAGGATCTGAGACACTGGCCCCCCGAGGGCCCTGCAGCTGCAGAAGGTCTGCAGAGCAGTGTGGCCAGGGACAGATGTCCCCTGGCGTGGGTCACGGGGGGATGGTGTCATCCACTAGCCAAAGCTGAGGCACTCACCCAGAGCCCGCCTCTCCAAGTACAGCCTGGGTTGAGGAACCTGCTGCCTGGTAGATACCCAGTAAAGTGGTAACTAGAACTTACAGAGTAAGAGTGAATGGGAGACAGATTCGACTGAGCTTTGACATCTCTGGTTTTTAGAAAATGCATGCAAGCCATTGACACAAGTAACCTTGTGGACACATTGTTGAAGGAGACATTTTTGGTGAAAATAGGACTTCCTGTGGTATTCAATCTGTGAGTACAGGAACACAGGCTCACGGGAGAGTCCATGAGAGGCACTGACGAAGGCCCTAGGGTCCCATTGTTTTTAGGATTTCAGGATCTGATGGGAAGCTTGAGTAGTGACGTTGGTGAGGTGCTCATTCCCCAGTGCTGGCTGATCAAGGTGGATGGTACCTCTGTACCTTTCCTTCATCCACAAGAGGGAAAGAATCTGACCTCGGGTGAGACCCTCTGAACAGATTTCTTAGTTTGGAGTCATGCAGTGTTCTTGCTGATATTGTGGATTCTTGTTTTCATGTGATTTCAGGTATGTTAAGCTATTGTGACAGATACAGTGAAGGCATGCAACATGTCCTAAAGACTTTTGGACCCATTCCAGACTTTTCCAGGGCCACAGTTGAAAAAGTTAATCAGGTATGTAGACTCCTTGTAGAAAGCTGTGCTGGCCAAGCCATGGGTGAGGTTCTGTTTGTAGCCAGAGCCTTTGCCTTTGATTTTGGTGATTCCTCAGTCCTAACTTTGCATGTCCACTGTCCTGTCATGGTCATAGAAGACCTTAGAGCAGTGTGACTAGTGAACAGGTAGCTCATCTTGATTGTCTTAGGGAAGCTGTAGGCCTCTGGGCATTTGGAAAGTTAGTTAATCGGGGGTTTCCTAAGCTTTTGTCTTCGAAAGAAAATTCACAGTTCACATAAATAGGAACAATTACTCTCCTGGTAAATGAGTTCCTCTTCGTGCTCTTTTTTTTTTTTTCTTTTTTCTTTCATTACCTTTTCTTTTCTTTTCATTTCGTTTCCTCTTCCCAGGCCATGTGTGTGAAAGTTCCCAATGATCCAGAGCACTTAGCTGCCAGGAGGCAGTGGAGGGACGAGTGTCTTCTGAGACTTGCCAAGTTGAAAAGACAGATGCAGTCCCAGTAGCTACCATCCTTCTTCACTGGGAGTCCTTGGTGGTGGAATTACAAGCACTTAATCCAACTGCTCTGAAGCTGTGGGGATCCACGTGGTCTTTATGCAGTTCCAGAGCTCGACCTCTCCCCTTTGCAGGCCACAGTGGTGGGGCTGAGGGGTCATGCCCTGGCCTTGGATGTCACAGCTGTGCTGGGTTCCCGGGCTGTTGACTCCCTGCCACCTGGGCAAAGCAAGGGAGCAAATCGTCTGAAGATTTTTACCTTTTATTTTTAGTGTGATTCTGTATGGCTGCATTTTATAGCCAATGATTTTGGTTTCAAGTTTATTTTAAATCTAAAAAGTAGTTTTGTAATTATTTTCTAATCTGCTTCTGAGTACCCTGTGGCCCTCATCTATGAGGCACCGACCTTCATTTTGTTAAGGCCTATTCTGAATAAAAAATTTTGATTGCCTAAAGACGTCCTTTTTCTTCTGGTCTTTCTGAGAAAGACAGTGTTTGATTTTGATGATTGATATATTTCAGAGTGATCATGATGAGTGAATAAACAAAAACTTTCTTCTGGGTCCTTTGTCAGCCATTGAGTAAAAATCCTCCAACTTAGGCTGGTGTTTCCCAAAGTGGATTCCACAGTGAGTGCCCTGGGGCTCTGTGGTCAGATGTGTTTGGGAAACTCCTCCCACTGCCCCACTCTTGGGTACTCATGTGTCTATAGGAAATTAAAGATTCCAAAATTCTACAGAAAATACATTTAACCCAACACCCTATTATCTTCTTTGACATGGAGTCTTGTCCTAGTGCTCGTTTCCCAAATACTCTAGCAAATAGCAATACAAGCTCAGGTCACAGGATGCTGCCACAGGACTCCCTGACAGCTCCCACCCCAGTGACACTCCAGCCTTTCCATTTCAGGTGACCAGCTTCCTAGCTTCACCCAGTAGGGAGAAAACTTTTCAAGGCTATGGTGGTGTGGGAACCACTGTCCCTAGTAAGGAACTGTCGTCATTCCGGCTCTGTGCGCACACACACTCATTTAGGCAACGACATCTTTTGAGCAGCTGTGATGCCCCAGACATCAAGCATGTAGTCTCTGCCTTTTAGAATTTTACTCTAAGATAACTAAGTGTTAGGATAAAATACGATAGTGCCCGGGAGGATCATATACACAGGAGATCCTAACTCCCCACCCCTGGGTGTGCTGTGGAAGATCTCACAGGGGACAGCCTTTGAGCTGAGTCTTGAGTAACGGGAGAGTCAGCAAGCCTTCCTGGCAGAGAAGCAGAGCAGAGAAGGGTGCTGGGTACCCCCAGGAAGGTGGGGTGGTTCCCTGCAGCCAGAAAGAGAGCTCTGTGGAGGGTGGCTGGGACCAGATGCAGGTAGTGAAGAGTGCTGGGCTCACACCAACGTGTAGACCTCACCTAAAGCACTGGGGAACCTAAACGGTATGTAGGTTGTGAGGAGCCCTGTCCTACTGGGACTTCAGAAAGTCCTTCTGACATCAGAAGGGACCACGCTGGAGGCTGTTGTGGTCCAGGCAGTGAATTTGTAAAGTATCCTGGGGGTAGAACTACAGTCCTCACTGATGACCTGAGAAAGGTGATACCAAAACTTCCTAAGTTGGCATCTTGGGAGCCGATGCAGGTATTGATGCCTTTTAATAAAATGAGGAAATTAGGAAGAGGGGTCAGGAAATCTGAATGTCTCACGTGTTAAGCTTCACTGAAAAAGAAAATGTAGCAAAACACGTAGGAGGTTTTCAGCCTTGAAAGCCTCCTTCTCTTCATCTGATGGAGTTTTAGATGCTCCTTAAACTTTGATGACTCAGTGCATCATTCTGTGACCTATTGGAAATATTGTGAACTGAGCAAGTCAAGCCCTTGCTTTTCCTGATAGCTTCTGGTTCCTCCTTTCCCTTTGACATACTCCACCCACTCTCTTGTCTTCCCAGAATTGCCACACTCCTCTCAGGGCCTGCCTAATTCCTTCTCTTATGGACCCATGGAGGCCACCATAGTCTCTGGACCCAGGTTTGGGGTCCCTGAGAAGAAGATGACTTCACTGGAGGATGTGAGATGTTGGTGGATGTCAGACGTGGGCTGTTGGTTTCACAGCATCAATGAGCCATGGGAATTCCAGGAAAAGTGGCCAAGGGAGACCATTTGGCCTAATGCTGCAGACCTGTATGAGGGAACAAGGCAGGAGCATCCTGGTGTCCCTTCTGGTGGCATAAGCAGGAAAGACAGAAGTGGGGGCAGTTTGGAGGCACATTCATTTATGTGTCTGAGTTCTGTTTTCACACTGTGCTGTCCTGAGATACATGCAGTAGAGGTACATGCAGGCTCTGCCTTTAGCTGTCACAGTGTAAATGAGAAAGTGTCGACACAAGGAATTGGTCGTGACAGTGACGAGAGAACCAGTGTGTTCATTCACATCTGAGGGCTGAAAAAATTACCATTTTAAATTTTGAGAGCAGCAGACAGCATGTTTGTGGTCTGGAAGGAAGGCAGGATGCAGCTCCGGCAATGGGGGACAGAGCCAGGAATTGGCCTGACAGGGAAGTGAAGGAGGACAGGTATGTGACACAGCCTCTCACAGGTCTCTCAGAGACACACTGTAAGGCTTAAAAACGAGCAGCTTCTGCTTTTCAGGTTGTCGTCCCTGGCTTTCAAGGGGCTTGCTTGCTTTGCTGAGTTTAGCAAGCGTGTAATTCAAGGACCAGTTTTCCCATGAATGTCCTCTTTCTGTTCCAGCAGCCCATCCAAGACGCCACACTCATTCAGTCCCCCTCTGGTCTGTGAGTTTCTGAGTCTGGCCTTGCTATTCTTGATCCTAACGGAGCCCTGGCCAGGTTTTCTGCAGGATATCCCCCAATCTGGGTTTGTCTGGTGTTTTTCTCATGTTCAGATTGGGATTAGGCTTTGGAAAGAATGCCCCAGAGGTGAAGAACCCTTCTTGTCCCATCCTGTCAGGGGCTATGTGATAGCCACAGGGCATCAATGGAGATGATAGCCTTCACAGGATGGATTTGCTGGGTTTCTGCATGGTGAGTTACCACCATTAAGAGAGAAGAAATTGAGGGGGAGACAAGATGGCAGGGAAGTAGGACGAGGCTCCTTTTCAACCTGTCCCCGAAAGTGAGCTGATTACCTACCAAGGAACTCCGATCACCCATGAAATCAGCCTGAGATCAGAATTATACACGTCTGGATCTCTATGGGGACAGAAGACGCCAGTGGGCAGTCTTTTTGTTTGTCTGTTTTTGTTTGTATACTTCATAAATCTTACCTTGGGGCCCATTTGGGCTGAGCCTTCTCTTTTCCCTTTTTTTTTCCTGTCTCTCTTTCTCTCTCTCTCTTTTTTTCTTTTTCTTTCATTTGGGTGGGGACTCATGATTGCTCAGAAGCGTTCCAGGGTGCACCTTGACTGCACCACGGTCGATACATCCAGCTACATCTGTTCAGCCATCTCTCATCAAAATGACTAGAAGGAGGAATGCCCAACAGAAGAAAAATTCAGAGGATGGGCCTTCTGCAACAGAGCTAATGGCTACTGACATAGACAATATGTTGGAAAGGGAATTCAGGCTAACAATTATCCAGGCAATAGCTAGGTTGGAGAAAGCCATGGATGACCAAATGGAATTGATTAGGGCAGAACTGAAAGCCACCAGGGATGATGTTCAAAAGGCTCTCAATGAGTTCCAATCTACTCTAAATACTCTAAAAGCTAGGGTAACTGAGACAGAAGATAGAATTAGTGATCTGGATGACAAACAGAAAGGATCAGGAGGAAGCCTGGAACAAACAGCTTAGAAGCAACAAAAACAGAATCAGGGAAATAAATGATGCCATGAAACGCTCCAATGTCAGAATTATTGGAATCCCTGAAGGGAGGAGAAAGAAAGAAGTCTAGAAGATATAGTGGAACACGTTATCCAAGAAAATTTTCCCAATATCTTGACTGGAACCAGGATTCATGTACTAGAGGGAGAATGGTTCCCCCCAAGATTATAGATTCTCGAAAGACCTTGAGACACCTAATAGCAAGAATGAAGAATTAAAATTGTAGGCAAGCCCTCTTGAAGGCAGCTAGGACAAAGAAGCTCCTTACATACAGAGGAAAGCCCATCAGAATAATGTCAGACCTGTCTACAGAAACCTGGCAAGCCAGAAAGGGCTGGCAAGATGTATTCAGGGCACTAAATGAGAAGAACATGCAACCAAGAATACTTTATCCAGCAAGACTGACATTCAAAATGGATGGAGAGATAAAGAGTTTCCAAGACCGACAAGGCTTAAAAGAGTATGTGACCACCAAGCCGACACTGCAGGAAATACTAAGGGGGGTTCTATAAAAGAGGAGAAATCCTAAGAATATCATTGAACAGAAATATAGAGACAATCTACAGAAAGAAAGACCTCAAAGGTAACACAATGTCAATAAAAACATATCTATCAATAATCACTCTCAATGTGAATGGCCTAAATGCACCCATAAAACGACACAGGGTTGCAGATTGGATAAAACGACAGGATCCATCCATATGTTGTCTACAGGAGACCCATTTCGAACCTAAGGATACACCCAGATTGAAAGTGAAGGGATGGAGAAACATCTTTCATGCCAATGGGCCTCAAAAGAAGGCCGGGGAAGTGATTCTCATATCAGATAAATTAGATTTTAAACTAAAGACTGTAGTCAGAGATACAGAAGGACACTACATCATTCTTAAAGGGACTATCCACCAAGAAAATCTAACAATTATAAATATTTATGCCCCCAATATGGGAGCAGCCAATTACATAAGAAAACTATTAATCAAGATAAAGAGTCATATCGATATGAATACATTGATAGTAGGAGATCTTAACACGCCTCTCTCAGTAATAGACAGATCATCCAAGCAGAAAATCAATAAAGAAACAAAAGCATTGAATGACACATTGGACCAGATGGACCTCATAGATATATACAGAACAGAACATTCCACCCTAAAACAACAGAATACTCATTCTTCTCAAGTGCACATGGAACCTTCTCCAGAATAGATCACATACTTGGTCACAAATCAGGACTCAACCGGTACCAAAAGACTGAGATTTTCCCCTGCATATTCTCAGATCACAATGCTTTGAAACTGGAGCTCAATCATAAGAAAAAGTTTGGAAGGAACTCAAACACCTGGAAGCTAAAGACCACCTTGCTTAAGAATGCTTGGATCAACCAGGAGATCAAAGAAGAACTTAAACAATTCATGGAAACCAATGAGAATGAAGACACTTCGGTCCAAAACCTATGGGATACAGCAAAGGCGGTCCTAAGGGGGAAATATATAGCCATCCAAGCCTCCCTCAAAAAAATTGAAAAATCCAGAATACAACAGCTGTCTCTACACCTTAAAGAACTGGAGAATCAACAACAAATTAAACCAACTCCACGCACAAGAAGGGAAATAAGATTAGAGCAGAGATCAATGAGGCAGAAACTAGAGATACAGTAGAACATATCAATGAAACTAGAAGCTGGTTTTTTGAAAGAATCAATAAGATTGAAAAAACCATTGGCCACACTAGTCCAAAAGAAAAGAGAGAAAGCTTAAATTAATAAAATTATGAATAAAAAGGGAGAGGGGCGCCTGAGTAGCTCAGTGGATTAAAGCCTCTGCCTTCGGCTTGGCACATGACCCCGGGGTCCTGGGATCAAGCCCCGCATCGGACTCTCTGCTCGGCAGGGAGCCTGCTTCCTCCTCTCTCTGCCCGCTTCTCTGCCTACTTGTTACCTCTGTCAAATAAATAAATAAACAAACAAACAAATAAATAAATAAATAAAAGTCTTTAAAAAAAAAGGGGGAGAGATCACAACTAACACCGAGGAAGTAGAAACAATCATCAGAAGTTATTATCAACAGTTATATGTGAATAAACTAAGCAACCTAGATGAAATGGATGCATTCCTGGAAAAATATAAACTCCCAAAATTGAACGAGGAAGAAAGTGATAACCTGAATAGACCAATATCTAGTAATGAGATTGAAGCACTGTTCAAAACCTCCATAAAACAAGAGCCCCGGGAACTAACGGATTCCCTGGGGAATTCTACCAAATTTTCAAAGAAGAAATAACACCTATACTCCTGAAGCTGTTTCAAAATGTTGAAAAACAAAAATAAAACTGGTGGCATCTCATTACCTGATCTCAAGCTTTACTACAAAGCTGTGATTACCAAGACAGCATGGTACTGGCATCAAAACAGACACATAGACCAATGGAACAGAGTAGAGAGCCCAGATATGGACCCTCAACTCTATGGTCAAATAATCTTTGACAAAGCAGGAAAAAATATACAGTGGAAAAAAGACAGTCTCTTCAATAAATGGTGCTGGGAAAATTAGACAGCTATATGTAGAAGAATGAAACTCGACCATTTTCTTACACCGTACACAAAGATAAACTCGAAATGGATAAAGGACCTCAATGTGAGACAGGAATCCATCAGAATCCTAGAGGAGAACATAGGCAGTAACCTCTTTGATATCAGCCACAGCAGCTTCTTTCAAGATATGTCTCCAAAGGCAAAGGAAACAAAAGCAAAAATGAACTTTTGGGACTTCATCAAGATCAAAAGCTTCTGCCCAGCAAAGGAGACAGTCAACAAAACAAAGAGGCAACCCACAGAATGGGAGAAGATATTTGCAAATGACAGTACAGACAAAGGTTGATATCCAGGATCTATAAAGAACTTCTCAAACTCAACACATCCAAAACAGATAATCATATCAAAAAATGGGCAGAAGATATGAACAGATACTTCTCCAAGGAAGACATACAAATCGCTATCAGACACATGAAAAAATGTTCATCATCACTAGCCATCAGGGAGATTGAAATTAAAACCACATTGAGATACCGCCTCATACCAGTTAGAATGGCCAAAATTAGCAAGACAGGAAACAACGTGTGTTGGAGAGGATGTGGAGAAAGGGGAACCCTCTTACACTGTTGGTGAATACAAGTTGGTGCAGCCACTCTGGAGAACAGTGTGGAGGTTCCTCAAGAAGTTAAAAATAGAGCTTCCCTATGACCCTGCAATTGTGCTACTGGGTATTTACCCCAAAGATACAGATGTAGTGAAAAGAAGGGCCATCTGTACCCCAATGTTTATAGCAGCAATGGCCACGGTCGCCAAACTGTGAAGAGAACCAAAATGCCCTTCCACGGATGAATGGATAAGGAAGATGTGGTCCATATACACTATGGAGTATTATGCCTCCATCAGAAAGGTTGAATACCCAACTTTTGTAGCAACATGGATGGGACTGGAAGAGATTATGCTGAGTGAAATAAGTCAAGCAGAGAGAGTCAATTATCATATGGTTTCACTTATTTGTGGAGCATAACAAATAACATGGAGGACATGGGGAGATTGAGAGGAGAAGGGATTTGAGGGAAATTGGAAGGGGAGGTGAAACATGAGAGACTCTGGACTCTGAAAAACAACCCTAGGGGTTTAAAGGGGCAGGGGGTGGGATGTTAGGGGAGCCTGGTGGTGGGTTTTAGGGAGGGCACGTATTGCATGGAGCACTGGGTGTGGTGCAAAAACAATGAATACAATGTTAAAGAAAAAGACAATGTTTGTCCTTGTTTGAGGGTACAAGAAGATATAAATCATCAGTAAATATGAAAAAATGCTTTATTTTATAAGTAAATAAGAAATTGTAAATTTTTACCATGCTAATATTTCATTTTGTAACAATGGCAAATATGTAAGTTTTGTATTGCAGGGAATTGCTGAGTATATAGATCAAAGAGAACCTTTAGTTCCTGCTATTGAGATTGTAAATTGATAAAGTCAACTTGGAAAATAATCTGTCAATATTTAGTTAATGTGAAGATGCATATGTCTTTGGATATGACACACTATATGTGTGTGCTTATATAAATGCACCAAAGTCACATTTATTAGTAGTGATGAGTCTAAAAAATCATAATCATAAGAGCTAAAAGCAAGTTACATAGAATATGAGGCTTAGAAACACTTTAGTTCTCTAGGACTGATCCCTATACACATTACTATTTCAAGTATAGAAGTACGTTGTATAAGGTTAATATATTTTCTCTCTTTTACTTATCTTGCTCTCTTTGATGTTAATGATCATCTAACCATTATATTGTCCTTAAATTTTCTGCTGATATACTGAGGTTAAATTTAACACGGGTATTTTTTGGGATTCTATGAACTCCACCAACTGATAGGAACACAAATGAAGTGTGGGATGGCTGTTATGTGTGTTACCCTGATACTTTGCTGGTTAAATTCAGCTGAACTAGCTGAATAGTTTATATCTCTTTCCTCCCTCACTGCCTAATGACTTTTCCTGGCAGATAAGTGACGGTCTTTAGTAACAGGTATAAGAGATCTTGAGTTCTACTTAAATGATCCGTCAGATAAATCTAGTTTAAGATCTTTCTAGTTGGCATTTTTGGCACAAGTACAATACTTCTGATAAAAGTTTTCATGGTCACAAGAACAACAAACTGTATTATTTATTAACTAAAACAAAAAAAAGAAGAAGAAGAAGAAGAAGAAATTATCTGGAAGGACTAGCCCAAGCAGCTCATGTCCTGAGTGGTTTCTGAATCATTTTCTCAGAATGGAAAAGCTGTCAGTCTCCATTCATAGTGTGGTGTTTACACAGTTCTTTTCTCATTGGTTTCTGCTTCCAGAAGCCTTCCTTCCCAAAAGCCCAGTCTACATCTGTGCACACAAGAATCCAAATGATCTCCTTGTTCCTCATGTTTCAGTAGCAGCTTAGCACTCTTGCAAGACTTGCAGGGAGAGGGACAGCTGGCAAAGAATAGAGATTTATATATTGTTCCCATGCAAGTCAGAGAAACACGTCAGAGAGTGGGTTAACAGTGAAGTCCCTGTAATTCTCAAATGTCAAATTCTCAAATGTGTCTGGTTCTTGCTCAGTTTGGAGGTACAGAAACTATTTTGTTAGAGCATGTGTAGTTGATGAATTATAAGATTATTTTTCTCATGCTAATAAGACTCACAAGAATGGCAGTTTCATTCATTTTTCAATTGATTCCTTGATTGAAGGTTTAGTGAGCATCTACTGTGTGCCAGGTACCATTTCAAGAGCTGGGGAGGCACTAATAAATGAAACAGGCAAATGCTGCCTGCTGGTCTGGAGCTTATGGTGTAGTTCTAGTAGGAGAAAACAAACAAAAACCCATCAATAGACAAACTATAGACTACATCAGAAGGGGACCAGTTATGCAGCTGAAAACAAAGCAGAGTAGAGTGATAGGGAGTACAGGGAGTGCATGTCTGTGTGCACGTGGGTATAAGTGTCCACGCAGTATTAGGGAAGTAATCAAGGAAGGGTTGATGAGAAGATAGAAGAGCAGAGACCTAAAAGAAGTGAGGGCTAGAACCATGGAGCGAGCCAGAAGAGATGGATGCCCCAGGGAGAAGGAACAGAAGTGCAAAGGCCACGCAGTGGAAGCTGAACTCTACCCGCAAGGCACAGCCAGGGGAGCCACGTGGCTCAGTGCAGGAGGGAGAGAACAGCAAGAGATGAGGCACAGGGGCAAGGTGGGACCTTAAAGGCCTATATGAAAACTGGCCTTTTCTTTGCATAAGGTGGGAAGCCAGAGAGTTGTTTTATTTTTTTAATTGTGGTAAGAATACTTTGTATCTTAGTATGAAATCTACCTTCTTAAATTTTTAAGCATACAGTATCACATTGTTAAGTATAGGCACAGTGTTGTAGAGCAGATCTCTAGAACTTAATCATCTTGCATAACTGAAACTTTACACTCATTGAACAGCAACTCCCCATTTCTCCTTCCTGCAGCCCCCGGCAACTGCCATTTTCTCTGCATCTGTGTGTTTGACTATTGTAGATCCCTCATGTAAGTGGAATTACGACATTTTTGTCTTTGTGGCTGGCTTATTTCACTGACCATAATGTCCTCAAGGTTCATCCACGTTGTAGTATATAGGTAGGATTTCCTTCTTTTTAAGGCTAAGTAGCATTCTGACATATGTAAATACCACATTTTCTTTCTATTCAACTGTCAATGGACATCTGGGTTATTTCCACAACTTGGCTATTATGAATAATGTCCCCATGAACACAGGAGTGCAAATATCTCTTTGAGATTCTGATTTCAATTCTTTAGATAAATACCCAGAAGTGGGTATTGCAGGATCATATGATAGTTCTATTTTTAAATTTTGGGGGAAACTTTGTTGTTTTTCATAGTGGCTGCACCATTTTACATTCCCACCAATAGGGCACAAAAGTTCTAATTTCTCCACATTTTTGCCAATACTTGCCATTTTTTTTTCTTGATGAAAGCCATTCATGAGGAATGAGCTGATATCTGTATTTTTTTTTTAATTTTTGTTTTTGGTTTTGATCTGTATTTCCCTGGTGATTAGTGATGTTGAGCATCTTTTCATATACCTGTTGGCCTGTCTTTGGAGACATGTCTATTCAGTTCCCCTACCCATTTTTAAATCAGATTATTTGTTTTGTACTATTGAGTTGTATGAGTTTCTTACATTTTTGAATATGAATTCTTTAACAGATTTTGGTTTGCAAATATTTTCTTCCATTCTGTAGATTACCCTTTCACTCTGTTGATTATTTCCTTTGTTGTGCAGACACTCCTAGTTTAATGTAGTCTCACTTGTCTATAGTTGTTTGTGCTTTGGCATTATATCCATGAAATCATTGCCAAGACCTATGCTATGAAGCTTTTTTCCCTTATGTTTTCCTGTAGGAGTTTTATAGTTCCAGGTCTTTTCAGAATACTTAAGTTCTCAATCCATTGCAAATTGATTTTTGTGGGGGTGTCTGGGTGGCTCAGTGGGTTAAAGCCTCTGCCTTTGGCTCAGGTCATGGTCCCGGGGTCCTGGGATCAAGCCCCACATCAGGCTCTCTGCTCAGCAGGGAACCTGCTCCCCCCAACCCCTGCTGCCTCTCTGCCTACGTGTGATCTCTTTCAAGTAAATAAATAAAATCTTTTTAAAAATTTGATTTTTGTTTCTTAAGTGTCTCATTTCATTCTTTTGAGTGTGTATGTCCAGTTTTTCTAATAGCATTTGTTGAAGGTGCTGTCCTTTCCCCATTGTGTGGTTTTGGCACCCTTGCTGAAGATCAGTTGATCACGTATATGTCATTTTATTTCTTTTTTTCCTTTATTTTGTTTCTTTACTTTGTTCCATTAGTCTTTATGTCTATCTTTATGCCAGTACCATACTGTTTAAAATACTGTAGCTTTGTGATATATTTTGGAATCAAGAATTATGGTTTCCTAGCTCTGTTCTTTTTTCTCAAGATTGTTTTGTCTTTAAGGGTGGGTTCTTTGTGGCTCCATAATAACTTTAGTTATTATTATGGCTTATTATAAAAAAGCCAACCACAAAGACAAAAATTTTTTCTATTTCTCCAGAAAAAAATCCATTGAGATTTTGATAGAGAGTGCATTGAATCCGTATATTACTTTGGGTAGAATGGACATTTAACAATCATAAGTCTTCCAGTCCATGAACACAGGCTACCTTTTCATTTATCTCTGTCTTCTTAAATTTCTTTCATCAATATTTTGTAGTTTTCAGTGCACAAGTCTTTCACTTCCTTGATTAAGTTCATTCCTAGGTGTATTATTCTTTCTGATGCTATTATAAAGGAGATTTTTATCTTAATTTTTTGGAGATAGTTCATTGTTAGTGTTTTGAAATACAACTAATTTTGATATGTTGATTTTGTATCTTGCAACTTTACTGAACTTGCTTATTAGTTCTAACAGTTTTTTATGGAATCTTTAGGGTTGTTTTTTTTTTTACATATAAGGTCATGTCATCTGTATAACTTATGGTATTCAGTAAAAGCAGTTTTTTTTTAAAAGATTTTATTTATTTATTTGAGAGAGAGAAGGAGAGAGAGAGCATGAGAAGGGGGAGGGTCAGAGAGAGAACCAGATTCCCCATGGAGTTGGGATCCTGATGTGGGACTTGATCCTGGGACTCTGGGATCATGACCTGAGCTGAAGGCAGCCACTCAACCAACTGAGCCACCCAGGCACCCCAGTAAAAGCAGTTCTAAGAAGGAAGTTTATAATAATAAATGCCACCATTAAAAAAAAAAAAGAATGATCTCAAACTATCTTTACACCTTAAGGAACTCAAAAAAAGAGCAAACTAAATCCAAAGTTATCAGAAGGAGGGAGATAATAAAAACTAGAACAAGAATACATGAAATAGAGACTAGAAAACCCCCTGGGGCAAATAATACATTATATGTTAATAAAAATAATTAATAATAAAAAATAAGTAAAACAAGGAAAAACACCTAGTGTGGTTTTTTTGGTCACTTTTTTAATGTAGCTTTCTCCAACATTGTGCAGGGTAAAACATTTTCTTCCCACCTAACCCAAGTTTTTCCACCGCATGCCAGGTAGAGACTGAGGTTGAGATGGGTTGAGATGAGAAAAAGGAACTGGTCAAGAATAACTCCAAGGTTTGTATCTAGGGCAATGGGAAGGATGGAATTGTCACTAGACAATAGACACTAGAAAAAGACCAGTAAAATTAAGAGTCAGTTTTCTGAAAAGATTAACAAAATTGATAATCTTTACCTAGACTAAGGAAAAAAAGAGAAAACTCAAAATACTGAGCGTAAAGTTAGCAGAAGGAAGGAAATTATAAAAGATTAGAACAAGAATCAGTGAAACAGAGACTAGAAAAACAATAGAAAAAGACCAGTGAAACTAAGAGTTGGTTTTCTGAGAAGATTAACAAAATTGATAAACCTTTAGCTAGAATAAGAAAAAAAGAGAGAAAACTCAAAATCAGAAATGAAAGAGGAGACAATCCAAGTCATGCTCATTCTGCAATGCCTGTAGAGAAGTGTTTAAAAACACTTGCAATAAAGATGTTTCCAAGAAAAGACAAAACAGCAAGACCCACTGGTGTCATAGAAAAGCAATGGGTCAAAAGAGACTACTGCTTATTTTTTTTAGATTTTATTTATTTATCTATTTGTCAGAGAGAGAGAGAGAGAGCACAAGAAGGGGAAGTGGCAGGCAGAGGGAGAAGCAGACTCCCTGCTGAACAGGGAGCCCGATGTGGGACTCAAGCCCAGGACCCTGAGATCATGACCTGAGCCAAAGGCAGATACCTAACTGACTGAGCCACCCAGGCATTCCAAGACTACAGTTTAATGTTTAACTGTGAACAATTATATGTCAACAAATTGGATAATCTAGAATAATTGGATAAATTCTCAGAAATATACAGCCTATCAATACTAGATCGTGATAAAAGAGAAAATCTGAACAGATCTGTAACTAGTAAGGAAATCGAATCAGTAATGAAAAAAGCTCCCAATAAAGAAAAGTCCAGGACCAGATGGCTTCACTGGTGATTTTTACCAAACATTTAAAAAAATTAATACTAATTCTTTTTAAACTCTTCCCAAAAATTGAAGAGGAAGGGACATTTTCAAACTTATTTTATGAGGCCAGCATTACTCTGATACTGAAGAACAAAGACACTACAAGAAAAGAAAACTACAGACCAATATCCCTGATGAGCCTAGATGTAAAAGTCCTCAACAAAATACAAGCAAATCAAATTCAGCATTAAAAGGATCATATACCATTACCAGGTGGGATTTACCCCTGTGACGCACAGATGCTTCAATATATGAAAGCCAATTGTGATACCCCACATTAATAAAACAAAGGATTAAAAGTCACATGATCATTTATTAGATTCATAAAAAGGATTTGACAAAATTTGGTACCTTTCCTGATACAAACTCTCAATGAATTAGGAATACCTCACACCTCATACCATACCATACCATACCTCAGCACAATAAAGGCCGTATGTGAAAATCCCGTAGCTATACCCGATGGTGAAAACCTAAAAACTTTCCCTCTAAGATCAAGAACAGGGAAAGTATGTCTGCTCTTGCTACTTACATTCAACATAGCACTGAAAGTCCTAGCTAGAGCAATTAGGCAAGAAAAAGAAATAAACGGTATTCAAATTGCAAAGGGGCATTTGAACAGAGTGGCACCATCTGAGTTAGGTTTTTTGAGGCTCCATCTGGCTTGTGTTGAGAAGGGACTATCTGGGGGCAAGAGTAGAAACAAGGAGGGTCATCAGGGTGTACCTGCAATTGCCTTAGTCAGAGATGGTAGAGAGACTTGAAGGAGGGAGGTGGCAGTGACAGTGGTGAGAAGCAGGCAGATTCTGGAGATATCTTGGAGGTGGAGCTAACAGGATGGACTGACAGATTGGATATGGGTTATGAGAAAAAGGAACTGGTCAAGAATAACTCCAAGGTTTGTGTCTAGGACAATGGGAAGGATGGAATTGTCACTCATTGGGATGGGAAAGATGGAGCAGGGGAGGAAAAAAATGATAACTAGAAAGTTGTCTGGTAGGTTGGAATCTGAGCAAAAGGATAGTGGGTGGTGCTAAGCTAAGATTGTCTTGTGTACCTACCCATCTCAACCTCAGTCTCTACCTGGCAAGTGGTGGAAACACTTGGGTCAGGTGGGAAGAAAATGTTTTACCCTGCACAATGTTGGAGAAAGCTACTTGGTTCTTCTGTTCCCCTCTTTTCTCCTAAACTCCATTTTTCCATTTTTTCTTCAGAGAAGATAATATTGATTCTGCTGCAGTTTCCTGATTCAATAACTTTTTTGGGGAGCAACTACTGTGTATTTAGGTGTTGTGTAGGGGTCTGAGGCTAGAGAAATGAATTTACATTGATCATTACAAGTTCACAGCTTAGTGGAGAAGGTGGACACATGAAGAGAAAAGCATAAAGTTGCAAGTGCAATGAGAGAACTGTGCACAGAGTGTTATAAAGTCACACAGGAAGGGCCCAGAGCTAAGTCCAGTGTGGGGGACAAGAAGGCTACAGCTAATATTCCCTAAGGTGGTGGTGTCTGATTTGTAAATCTTGAGAAGGACGAATAAATGAGCCTAGCAAAAGTTAATTTCTATCAGAATAGTATCAGGTACAACAGAAGGCACTAAATAAATAATTATTTTTAAAAACAAATGAATGAGAGGGGGTTAGAGAGGGGAGCTTCGGTGGGAGAATAGGAACACCTGGGCCCCCAGCCATGGCTTCTCACAACCAATCATCTTTGTATGTGTGTGGAAGATGTCCTGCCCCACCAGGACTTGTAGAGTTGGTTGAACTTCATCATGTGTTCATTTTATTGGCTTCATTCTGAAGGTGACCTTAGCTCTAAGATTAAGGGACAGTGATTAAATCCCCAAGCCATGTGGCCATCAAACATTTTCTTGTTCTGTTGGCTTCCTCCTAACCTGGCTAACATCCAAAGAGTTTAATACAGAGTGCGTCAGACTGAAAAAAGGGTGTAGTATTTGTCAACTTAGCATCTTCTCTTTATATTTTTCTCTACAACATTTTGCTTCTGTTGCAGTCACTTTTTAAAAAATGAAAGCTAAAATTTTCTGTAAAGATGGAACAAAATACTATCATTGCATGTAGCCAAGACATCTAGAGAAAACCAAGCCATGTAAATGCAGTGTTACAGGACATTGAACATCAGGCTTGAAAGCTGGCAGGCAATGGAGTGCGGGACCTCTGCATTTTCTCTCCTTGAATCCCTGGCACTGAGCCCTGAACAGAGCTGGCATGTGGCAGACACTCAGCAGTGTTTGTGCATGAGGCCAGGTAAATAGTCGAGTCCCAGTGAAGGGGGCTTGGTATCCCTCTGCCAGTCTCAGTGGGCACAGAGGAGGAACCTGTGGCCCCTCCTTTGTGCCCAGGGAGCAGGAATGAGTGTGCTCAAACTGCATACTCCACATGTAGATCACGTGGAAAGGTGTTTTCTTAAATGGTGAGGGTTGATAACACTGGAGCTTCTTACTGAGGAAAGAGCTGTCATGCCAGTTTCTTGAAACCTTAGGCCAATTTAGTTCTTTCTAATATAGAAAGAGAGCCTTGATCTCTCAAGGAAGGAAAATAGGTCATTAGCTCACATAAGGATATTTACATAGAAAACACCCCAAGGGAAGAATACCAAAATGCTAAGCTTGGTTATTTGGGGATGGTTTCAAATTTCTTCTTTATGGTTTTCTTTATACTATGACTTTTAGTATACATACATGTTATTTTTACCTCAAAAAGCTCAATGCTGAGGTGCCTGGGTGGCTCAGTCATTAAGCGTCTGCCTTTGGCTCAGGTCATAATCCCAGGGTCCTGGGATTGAGGCTCACATCAGGCTCCCTGCTTGGCAGGAAGTCTGCTTCTCCCACTCCCACTCCCCCTGCTTGTGTTCCTTCTCTTGCTGTGTATGTCTCTGTTAAATAAGTAAATAAAATCCTATAAATAAATAAATAAAATAAAATAAAAAGCTCAATGCTGTTAACATGAGTTGTCTGCTATGGGGATATCCATATGGCCATCAAAACCAGAGCATAGAAGAGAGACCTCTGGTGTCCTACCATCTGGTGTCAAATGTGGATGGGCCCACATGTGGACAGTTTCCCATATGCACAGTGTTTGTAAGTTGTTGAATGATCCCGCAGAGCCAGAGTTGGCTGTCTTCCATGGAGAGCCCAAGCCCAGCAATGCATCAGGATGACCTCTCTTCATAGAGCTGTGTGGTCCCCCAAGACTTGGCTGCACACCTGCCAGCTCACTGTTGTCATCTTCGACTCTTCAACAGCCTCTGAGGTTCTACTGTCCTACATCCTGGGGATACCTCATTTTAAAAAAATATTTTTAAAACTTTTTATTTATTTGACACAGAGAGAATGTACAAGCAGGGGAAACAGCAGAAGGAAAGGAAGAAGCAGGTTCTTTGCTGAGCAGGGAGCCTGATGTGGGGCTCGATCCCAGGACCCTGAGATCATGACCTGAGCCACCCAGGTACCTCCTGGGGATATCTTTTGAAACAAGCCTAGGTCCCTACTTTCATGGAGCTTATGTTCTAAATGAAGGAGGCAGTAAAAAAACAAGTAACTAAGTGGATAAACAAATGAAATGCCAGATAGTGGAAAGTGTTGATCAGAGAATGAAATCAAGTGATAGGATAGTGTTTGCCCAATGTCTGCTTTGTGCTGGATGTTTGGGAAGGCTATCCAAGACCTGGACAGCAAGAGGAACCTAGCACTGTTCCAATCTGAGAAGGAGCTGCAGGAGAGAAATCACAGTTGGAGCCCAGACCTGGAAGTGAAGGTCTAAGCAGGTAAGCAGGTGCAGGGGACTGAGGGCAGGCTGCTTGGTGGGGAGCACACATGGCGAGGTAGGGTCTGGATTAGGTCAGAGTTTTATTTAAATGCAGTGGGAAGCCCTGGACCTGGTATAGTCTAGTTGATCTGCATTTTGAAAAGCCCTGTAGAGTCAGAGGTCAACCAGCTTTTCCTGTACAGGTTCATACCATGCCTGTGGGAGTCTATTATAGCTACTCCACATAGCCTTGTAGCCTAAAAGCTGTCACAGGTAAAAGGAAATGAGTAAGTGTGGTTATAATCCAATAAAACTTGCTTATGCTGAGTGAAATAAGTCCATCAGAGAAAGACAATTATCATATGATCTCCCTGATATGAGGAATTTGAGAGGCAGAGTGGGGAGTTTGGGGGGTAGGGAAGGAAAAAAATGAAACAAGATGGGATCAGGAGGGAGAAAACCCATAAGAGACTCTTAATCTCACAAAACAAACTGAGGGTTGCTGGGGGGTTGCGGGGTAGGGAGAGGGTGGTTGGGTTATGAACTTTGGGGAGGATATGTGATATGGTGAGTGCTGTGAAGCGTGTAAGCCTGAGGATTCACAGACCTGTACCTCTGGGACAAATAATACATTATATGTTAATAAAAATAATTAATAAAAAACTTGCTTATAGACATTTGATATTTGAAGTTCATGTGACTTTCATACATCAGGAGACCTTGTTCTTTTGATTTTTTTCCTACCATTTAAATATAAAGCCCATGCTTAGCTCACAGGATGTACAATCTTTGGCAGATGGGATTAGACTCTGGGAGGGACTGGGGAAGGCAGGCCTGGTGCAAGGAGGAAGTTGGAGGCCTTGCAGCAACATAGGCTGGGCAGTGCTGGCAAGAGAGCATGGGAGGAAGGGGAAAAGACTTGGGTGTTTCTTTGGAGGTAGTCAACAGGGCTTGTTGGTGGTTGGGATGTGGAGTAGAAAGCCTTGTAGCATCTTTGCCAGCCAAGTTGCAGGTCAGACCTGTTTGGTGCCAATGGTTCAGGCTTTGGGAGAGCTGGAGGTTGAAATTGCTATCTTGATCTTTCTGACAAAAAAGAGCTTGGGGCCCATGGGAGATAGAATCCTAGGGCTTACCACAGGAACACTGAGGTGGGCAGGGCTGGGGCTGGTTGTGGGTGGAGAGTCTGCATCAGTTCTCAGTGTCCCGGGTCACGGCTGGTCACATACTCTATGAAGGCTGATGAAAGAACAGGGCCCAGCAGTTACATTTCTCAGACCTAAGGGACAGAGCATCATTCATTCCACAAGGGTGCAAGAGACTCAACCCTTCCGAACGTGGGGAGTGAGTGGCAGGCTGCAGAAAAACACAGTAGCAAGCCCACAATGACACAAGTTGAAAATAACTATTACCCAGTTTCCCAGTGGCTCAGTTGACTCTTTGAGAAGTCACAGAGCACAGGGATCAGGAGCTCAGGCACCATGGCCAGACAGCCTGAGTTCAGGTTGTGGTGCTTCTACATGGAGCAGGGTAGACTCAGGCAAGGAACCATGCTCACACATCTGTGTCTCACTTGCACCACGTGATGGGTTCTGTAGATGTAGCACCTGAGTGTGCTGTTTGAGACACTAGATAACATCTTTGTTGTAGAGTCTGGGCACATGATCAGCACTGGGTCACTAGCAGCTGTAGTTAGTGCATGAAAATAGCTAGACATCCACAGACAGAGAAGCAGTGGGAGAGGGTGCCTGTGGAGGGTTCTCTCCAACAGTTCTCCATGGCTTGAGAGTGGTGGGTACTTACTCCCCATGACAAATGCCCTACGTGCTCATCATGCACAACTTCCCTGCTCTCTGGTCTATTTTCCCGATGGCAGGAGCAAGGAGCACATGCGATGCCTTGTGTCCCTCATGGCTCAGTGCATGGTGCTAGAGAGTGAGCATAACTCAGGTCAAAGGGTGCTGTATTAGTGTTCTCCAGAGAAACAGAACCAATAAGATATGTAGATATATACAGATATAGTTACAGGACTTGGTTCATGTGACTGTGGAGACTGAGAAGTCCCTCGATCTGCTATTTGTGGGTTGCCCCAGGAGAATTGGTGTGCAATCCTGTCTGAGTCTCAAGGCCTGAGAGTCAGGAGAGCCAATGTCTACAGGCAGGAGAATCAGATGTCCCAGCTCAGAAAGAAAACAAATTTACTCTTCCTCCACCTTTTTGTTCTATTCAAGCCCTCAATGGATTGGATGAGGCCCAACTGTATTAATAGAATCTTCTTTACTCAATCTATGATTCAAATGCTAGTCTCTTCCTGAAACATCCTCATAGACAGACACATCCAGAAATAATGATTTACCAGCTGAGCATCAAGTTGATGTATAAAATTAACCATCACAGACACCTTCCTGTTCTCTGCATCGTGCCACCTGTAGAGAGCCTAACTCAGGGATGAAGGGAATCAAAAAAGAAAAAGAAATTATGATTGCTACTTTCACCTGTTGTATCAGTCAACTTTGGCTATCATAGTATAATGCCACAGAATGAGTGGTTTGGAAAACGGGCATTTATTTCCTACAGTTCTGGGGGCTGGAAGTCCAAGATCAGGCTGCCAGCATGGTCAGGTTCTGGTGAGAGCTCTCTTCCTGGCTTGCATATGGCTTACTTCTCACTGTATCCTCACATGGCCTTCCCTCCTCATGCCTGGAGAGAGTGAAATCTCTCTCTTCTTCTTCTTTATGAGGCCACTGATCCTATTGGGTTAGGACCCTACCCTTTGGACCTCATTTAACCTTAGTTCACTCCTTATAGGCCCTATTTCTAAATATAGTTACCCTGGTGGTTAAGAGTTCAACATATGAATTTGGGGGTGTGGAATGCAATTCGTTCCCTAGCATCTATCAAAGAGTATTAAAGAGAATCCATGGCAATACTTCTCAAACCACTTCTATCCTGCCTGGTCACAGCTGCCTGGCCCCACTCATTCACCAGCCCTCCTGGATCTCTTCCTAAATCGTCTCCTAGTTCCACCTTATTTACTTCTGGGTTATATCTTCCCAGGCAGGCAAGCAAGACTCTCACTCAGCAGAGATCCCGATCCCATACTCCCAGGTAAGCAGAGCAGTGAAAGGGCAGAGGCGGG
>PISX010023003.1:0-30609 GCA_004024625.1 Mellivora capensis
CACACTTGAGCGTCACTGAGCTTTGCTCCTGGGGTCCCCTTACCCTCACCCTGCTTCCGCATTTGCTTGGTGACCAAGTCCTTGGCCCTGCCTCCCACATGTCTGATCAGGATAAATTCTCCTCTTCCTGCCCCCACTGCTACCTCCTGAGTTCAGGCCTGTGGTCTGGGTCTGGTGGCTTTTACCTGTGCCTCCCCACCGGCCTGGATGCCTCTTGTTTTTCCTCCTTTTTGGGGGTTACTTGTCCAAAATATTCAGGTCACCCTTGGTTCATTTGGGTGGCCTGCAAGTGAGCCTCTCCTGCACATCCTTTACAAAGAGCAGGAGTTTCTTTTTTCTCACTACCCTCTCCCTCTCAGTTCCCCACCCCTAGTTATGGAACAAAATCAGCAGTGAGAAGTAGATAGACTGCAGATAGAATCCTTAACGAAACAAAGTTTCTGGAAGAATGTCTTGTACCTCTGGTTTTTCCTGAGTTCTTGCATAGCTGGGGACATTGCCCACAGGATCCATGCAGATTTCTAACCCCTCTCTGGCCCCTGTGTGACCCCACCTGCCCATTAATTTAACAGTGCTTCTTAAAACACAGCTTTGCCCAGGAGTTGCCTAGCTCCTAATGCTTAGCGTTCACGTGCCTGAACATCTCTCGCCTCAGTTTGCCCATGTGCTGAATGAGGATAATAAACAGTCCTTGAGGGGTTGCTATGAGCACTGAATGGGCCCAGCTTAACCATCATGCTAATCTCCATGAGGCTGTACTCATAACATGGCCTTGTTCAAGTCGGCCCTCCTGTCTCCTTGGGCATAGCTGCCCCTCCAGTGTCATTGCCTGGACTCTCCCCTGGTTCCCAGCACTCAGTGCCTCTGCCCTCCACACTGTTCTCTCATGGCAGATACCCTCCCTCACTTCCTGTGGCCTCATGAAGCCTCCCCTAACTGTCTGAGCCTGGTTTCAGGGCTTGCTCCTCCTTACTGACAGCTTTTCAGAACCTTGCCTGTTGTACTGCTTTTGTGCAGGTTTACCTTAGGCCATTTCTGGTTTTTGTTGTGTGTGTGTGTGTGTGTGTGTGTGTTGGTGTGTGTGTGCCCAGTCACTACAGCTAGACTGGGATTGCTCTGCAAACAAGGATCCTGTCCACTTCACCTTTGTACTATCCCCAGAGCCTGCCTCTGCCAGCGGAGACACTCCCTAGGTGCTGACTGATGTTGGCGATATACTGTCCAGTTCAAGTCATCCAGGATTCATCGACTCTCCACCATGATGAGCTACTGTACCACGCTGGGCTTAGTGGATGAGTGACATAGGCCCTGCCTTGGACTCAGTATGTGCTAGTTGGATAAGAAAGGCAAGTATGTCAGTAACTCCTTTGAGGTGGGACCGGACATCATCCACAGAGAGAACTATCTGTGAAGTGCTGTGAGGCCTCAGGGGAGGCCAGCATGCTCCTCACTGGGAGATCGGGAAGTTTTCAGAGGCAGCCTGGGTCTGAGCTATGCATTGAAGAATAGGCAAGGTTTTGAAGGTGGTGATACAGGAGTCCAATCCTGAGAAGTCCACTTCAGGCTAGAAGGCCAGGAGATCAGAGGCGATAGAGAATAGCATAGGCAAAGAAGCGGGCAAAAGTGCTTCTGTTCTCTTACTTCCTTTAGTCCTTGAATCAGCCTGGAGAGCTCGGTGTTGTTAGATCCTCTTGACAGATGAGGAAACCAAGAGCTCAGAGACCAAGGGACTTGGTTAAGATCTCACTTGGCTGAGGGTGGGGGAGAGTTGGGATTTAAACTCAGGATTGGCCCACCTAGAGTCGCTGTGGCCGCCAGAAAGGTTGGGAACCCAGGAAATGCACTCTGAGCCTGGTGCCAAGGCTGTCACCCTGTGCTGTGAGTTATGCTTCTGAAGGGTAGGGCTGGCCCCGGGCCTTGAGTGTTTTCTCATTACCCATCTGCGAGGTGAGGGGCTTGCCTCTGACTGCTTCAGGTCCTTCCAGTTACAATGTGATTCAGGGGCTTTGAATTGTGTTGCTTGCCTCTGAGCTGGTCTGCTCCTTTCAGACTACAGGAGAGACTGTGGCACTTGAATCAAAAGAGTACGTATTTCACAGGATATGCTTTATGATGGCTGTCAAAGAGTAAGTTCTGTTTACTCAACTGTGGCTGGTGCTCTCTGGACTGTAAGGAGAAGCTGAATCAAAAGGGAGATGTAGAGCCTGTTGGGTTACACAGCTGCCTGAAGGCAGCATCCTGAGATTCCCATTCCCAGTACTCCAGTTGAGAAGTGTCAAATTGGGCATACATGTTTACTTTTACACTCGACTGTTTTGCTGATGGATTCTTCAGAATGACCCAGGGTACCATAGTGTCTGTCACAAGTCCGTCACTTGCTTCTAGGGATCTGTGTGGTCCAGGGCCATGTGGCTTTAAAAACTATATACCCTTATACTTTAACATCAGCCCTTTCCATATACATCATCCTACTGGGATAGAGCAGCATTAGTGTGGAGATGAGGGAGTGCTAATGTCATCTGTAGCCACAGCAGATCTTCTGTCTCAGACATTTTGATGCTTATTTCTGTCCTCCTCCCCTTCCTTCTCCCATCCTAGTAAAACTACTCACTGGGACACATCCCGTTTATACAATGACTGTTACTCATCTTGAATTAATCCCAAAGTAGTACCATCAGTTTCCCCCCTGAAATACCAACAAGACTACTGCTTTAAACTGTACATGATGGGGAGAGGAGTCGGGGTGAGGTGGCATGTTCTGAGCGTTCACTCCCCATGCCGAGATGTCTTTAGTTGCAGCTCCTGGGCTGCTGTCCCTGCTGGGGTCCAGCTGAGTCGGCCTTCTTGCCACGGTCTGCAGGTCACAGCTTGCTTGCCCGTGGGTCCTCGTGTTCCATTCTGGCCCAGGAAGAGATCCTCTGCAGGTCCTTTGCCTCATCCCCATACCACACTGGATTCTCCCTGGGCTCCTGGGATGACATTATCATTCTTTTCACTTCGGAGATGAGGCACCTGAGATTCGGAGGGAGGAAGTGACTTGCTGCAGGTTGCATAGTAAGTGACCGAGAGGGGACTCGAGCCATCCCACCTCCAGCTGTGGTGACTGGCTCCGGTACCCACAGAGGTTTGCAGGTGGCATATGCCGCCTGGAAGGCCCTTTGGAGCCTGAGCGACATTTGGTGCTGTGAGTGGTACGGTTTGGGAATTCAGTCTCGACCCGTTCAGGAGGTTGTCTCTCTCGGCTGCCTCTTGGATTCTTGGACTGCTCGATTCGGTTCTGGCCCTGCCCAGCACAGCTGCTCTTGGCCTGTGGTTCAGGAAGCCCCACTCCTCCAAACCAGCTCTTCCACTCCCCTCCGTGTCTACCCGGGCTCACACTGCAGTGCACGCATCAGCCGTGGCAGAAGCACGCTCTGCAGTCGGCGTATTTGTGTTGGGTTCCAGCTCGGGCTGTCTTCCCATTGCCAGCTTTTGTGCTTGTCCCTTGTTCCCAGGCACTTGGGCATACTGGTTGCCAGCAGTTCATCCCGATTTCCTTAGCCTTGCTTCTGCTCACACGTCCTGCTCCCTTCTGCCCCATGATCTGGGGCCCGAGCCTTTTCTGTGTTTGATTTCTCTTCTGTAACTCTCTGCACCTAGACACAGAGGCCCAGTGAAGCTAATGAAGTTTAAGACTCAGCTTCAGGGTCGCTCGCTTGCCCAGGCCCAGAAGAGGCCCTAGCATTATGGGTTATGCTAGTCCTATGACTTGTAAAGTTCACGAGAAATGTTGTAGCTGGAGTCCCTCCGAGGTGCCGCTCCTTCCATTCTGCTGTCTCCCTTCCTTCTGCTCTGGTGGTGGCGTTGCAGTGGCCATGGGCATACCGGGAGTCTGGTCCAGGAGATGCTAAATTGGGATATACTTGGTTTGGATTGAGAGAGTCCTGTCTCAGGGGCTCACAACCAGTTCCATATGTGTCCGAGTTACTGCTAGCTGCCCTGTGTTGAAGTAGCTTCCAGGAATACTGCTGCTTTCTGTACCATTGCACCCAGCCCTGGGACAAGAGGTGTGAGGTGGAGGAGGACATTGTGATGTCGCGTCTCGTAGCACACAGCGCTGGAAGTGTGCTGGCAGCAGAGGAGAACCAGGGTCCCCGAGGTACAGAGCCAGAAGCCAGTCTGCCAGAAAACCTTCCCATCGCAAATGAGATGTGGAAAATCGGCAAACACAAGTTCTGTCCTGCCAGGAATATTCTCAGTGTGTAGCGCGTGCAATCATAAGCACAGCACGCATTCATATTAATGTGCGGAGGGGGTTGTGTGAAGTGGCATTTTCCAGAATTCTTGTGACTGTGGGGCACACGTCTGCATCAGAGCCACCAATGCTGAGTAGCACGCCAAAAAGAGTTAATGTAGCTGGCTTGAGACTGCTGTGTTTTCAAAAGGTCCGCTTGCAAGACTGGCCCTTGGCTAGCTTCTGGGGACTTGGCTCTCAGAGGGCGTCCAGGCAACAGTAGACTGGTAAGAGGGCTCACGATGTGCAGACTGTTTATCCAAACAATGTGGTTTATGCTGAACACCTCCTTCCCTTCTGGGAGCCTGAAATTTTGGTGCACATTAGGCAGAGCGTTCCTACGTGGCCAGGCCTGAATAAATTTCCCAGGCACCGAGTTTGGGCTTTCCTGGGCAGAAACATCACACTCATGTCACCGCACGTTCATTGCTGAGAGAAGGCCGTGCTCTTTGTGGCCCCTCATGGAAGGGAGAGAGGGTAAGGAGTCTGCACAGGGGTTCCTCCTGGCTCTCCCCACGTCTTTTCCTCTTACGATCTGCCTGTGTGTCCTTACTACCTTGCTATAATACTTTTTAGGTGTGAGTACTATGTGCTAAGTCCCGTGAGTCTCCCACTACAGTAAACTAGGAAAGTAGGAATAATAGGTTGCAGAAGTATGTGAGGCAATTATTTAATAAAAGCACACTTTTGTTATGTCATTTTTCCCCTGAATTTTGAGATGTGTCTAACGTTTGTTGACGTTTTCCAACTTGTATTCTATTGCATTTCTTCCCTCATTTGAAATACTCTCTTTTGTTATCAATTTTGTATTGATATTTTTGTATTCTTATCCTTGGAGAGGGCCCCAAATGTTAGAAGCTTCAGATTCCACCAAACCTGGATCTGCCTCTGTCGTGGATCCAAGACTTGTGATCTCTTGTTGACTTTGTTACTGTCATCCCATATTTCACAGGTGGGAAAATTAAAACTGAAAAGGGAAAGTCGAGCTTACTTGGCAAAACTGGGAAAGGATTCAGGTCTTCCAGCTCCCAATTTAATGTTCTCGTCCCTCCATTCAATAAGGTGTTTTGATGATCTGTCTGTAAACAATGGTCAGGGGACACTGGATGCTGGACATAGACTGGATGACACTCGGAAGAGTGAACTTCTAGTCCATTCTTTCAGTAGATAGGTAATATCGAATGAGTCCTTCCCTTCCTGGGACATATTTTTTTTTGCTTTTGGAAAACAAAGGGACTGGACTAGATGCTCGTTCAAATAGGTCTTTCTCTGATGTTCCCCAAGTTTGTCATTCTAGAAATGCTGGAATCACACAATCACAATTGAAACCATTTATCTTCTTGTCCTTGGGTCTTCTCTGTCTCTAAAACAAATAAAATACCTACCTCTCCCAGTTGTCATGGAACCCCTAGCACCATTCACAGTAGAGCAGGTGATCAAAAGTTGCTTCCATCCTTTTGTCCAGTCAGGGACAAAGGTTGTCATATATGATTCTTACTCCTTCCCTTTGGAATCAGAGAATTTTTGATCAGCAAACCCAAATTTTAAGAAAGAAAAAAAATGAAACACATATTCTGCTTTTAAAACTTTTTACAATGGAAATACAATTTGCAAACAAAAAAAATCACACAAATATTCACAAAGTAAACACACCAGTAATCTGCATTTATATTAAGAGATAGAACATTGCTAGAACTCCCTTGTGATCCCCTCCAAGTTACTCCTTCTGCCCAAAGGTGACTACTGTTCTGACTCATAACATCTTTGATTATTCATCCATGTTGTCGTATGAGCAGTATTTCCTTTATTCTCCTCGCCATACAGGATTCCGTTTTATGACTATACTCTGATTTATCTATTCCAGTGTTCGTGGACATTGGCAGGGTTTCCAGGTCTTTGTTGTTACAAATAAAGCTGCTATGAATATCCTTGTGTTTACTTTCTTTGGGAAATACATGCTTCTGTTACATATATGTCTAGAGGTCTAGCTGATGATTTATAGGATGTGCACATGTTTCACTTCAGCAGATATCGCCAAATAGCTTTCCAAAGTGGTTGTAGCGATTTCCTCTCCCACCAGCAGGGTGTAAGAGTGCCAGTTTGTGTCCATCCTTGATTGCACACTCCGACATTTAGGTGGGTTACAGTTAGATCTTATTTCAGTTTGTTGTTTACATCCAGCAAACTTCTGTAGTGTGCAATTTCATGACATGGGACTAAAGCACAGAGCCTTGTATCCATTACTACTGTCAAGATAGGGAAGAGTTTCCCCTCCCCCCACCCCATCACCATCAGCCCCTGCAAAGGGCCTGGAGCCTCCTCTTTGTATTCAGCCCCTCCCCCACTCTCAGACCCTGGCAGCCACAGGTCTAATCTCCATCCCTACAACTCAACTTTTCCAGATTGTCGAGTGAATGGAATCATGTGGTAAGTAGTCTTTTGGGTCTGGCTTCTCTTACTTAGCAAACTGAACTTGAGTTTCCTCCTTGTGGTGGGTGTGCATTGGTAGTTCACTCCTTTTTATTGCTGGGTAGCCATCCATCATATGGAGGCATTGCGTTTTTTTATCTGGTCACCGGTGGAGGGATGTTTGGTTTGTTTCCAGTTTTTGTCTATTATGAATAAAGTTGTTATAAGTATCTGTACAGAGGTTTTTGTGTGAACAAAAATTTTCATTTCTCCTGAGTAAATATCCAGGGGTGGAGCTTGCTGGGTTGCAGAGTAAATGACTCTTTACCTTTATGGGCCCCTGCCAAACTTTTACAGAGTGGTTGTACCATCTTGCATTCCCACTGACAGTGTGTGAACATTTCAGTTGTTCCACATCCACATCCTTGTCAGCATCTGGTATTGCTAGGTTAAAAAAAAATGTTTTTAGCTATTCTGAGGTATGTATGATATCTCATTCTGGTTTTAATTTGCATTTTGCTGATGATTAATAATGTTGAGCATCTTTCCATATGCTCATTTGCCATCCATATAACTTCTTCAGTGAATTTTCTGTTTAGATCTTTTGCCCATTTAAAAAATTGGGGAGCTTGTTTACTTACTCATTTAATTTTTTTTATTTTGAAATAATTACAGATTCAGAGGAAGTTGTGAAAAAATATACAGTTAGGTTCTGTGCACCCCCAAACATCTCACTAACTTAGAGTATGGTATTAAGGCCAGGAAATTGACATTGATACAATCCGTGGAGCTTATTCAAATTTTTACCAGTTATACCTGCACACCTCTGTGTGTGTGCGCGTACATAATTCTGTGCAGTTTCATCATATGTGTAACTTCATGTAACTTCCACCACCATCATCCTCATATCTCATGGTTCCCCTTTATAACCCACCCACTTCCCACTCCACATCCCTTAACCCACGGCGACCACTATTTTATTCTCCATGTCTATCACTTTGTTATTTCCAAAGCGTTACGTATATGGACTCCTACTATACAGTATGTAACCTTATGATAATGGCTTTTGTTTTTCACTCAGCATGATTCCCTGCAGGTTCATTCGAGTTGTTGCCATGTATCAATAATTCACTTATTTTTATTGCTGGATAGTATTTCATAGTACTGATGTATAACAATTTAACCATTCACACATTCCATAAGTTTCCAGTTTGGGGCTATTATGAATAAAGCTGCCATAAACATTCACGTACAGGTTTCTGCACTAATGTAAGTTGTCATTTCTCTGCAATAGATGCTCAAGAGTGTGATTGCAGGGCCAACTGGGAAATCCATTTTTAGTATTTAAATAACTGCCAAAATGCTTTCCAGAGTGGCTGTATTACTTTATCCACTTGCATGGGCTTGTAGCAATATCTCATTGTGCTTACAATTTGCATTTACTTGATCACTAATGATGTTGAATATCTTTTCATGTGCTCATTTGCCTCTGTGTATCTTCTTCAGTTAAATGTCTCTTCATGGCTTTTGCCCATCTTCTAATGGGATTGTGGTTTTTGATGTTGAGTTTTGAGAGTTCCTTATATACTCCAGATACAAGTCCTTCATGGGATATAGAATTTTCAAACCTTTCTTCCAGTCCATAATTTGTCTATTCATCTCTGCAGGATCTTTCACAGATCAAAAGTTTATAGATTTGATGAGGTGCAGTTTATCAGTTTTTACTTCTACGTGTCATGCTTTCAATCAATCAGGCATCTTGCATAAATCTATTTCTGTGTTCTCTATTGTCTTGCACTGATCTGTGTGTCTGTGTCTCTTCTAGTACATACTTTATTATTACTGTTATTGAATTTGGAGCATTCTTTATATATTTTGGATATAAGTTCTTCAGATATGTGATTTACAAATATTTTTTCCCAGTCATTAGTCTTTTCATTCTCTTAACAATGTTTTTTACCTTTAAAAAAAATTATTTATTTATTTTAGAGAAAGCAGTGGGGGAGGGGCAGAGGGAGAGGGAGAGAGAGTCTCAAGCAGACTCCACACTGAGGACAGAACCTGACACGAGGCTCGATCTCATGATCCTGACATCTCGACCTGAATTGAAACCAAGAGCTAGATGCTTAACCAACTGAGCCATCTGTGAGCCCCTCCTTTACCTTTTTTTAAATTGATATCCAGCATGGCCTACGACCATATTTTTAGTGATTGCTGTTACTTAAAATTCATTTTTTAATGGCCTACAAAATAGTTGATCTTTATGAATGTTACATGTGCAATTGAAAATGGTGTGCTGGGGTAACCTGTTTTTGGGTGGCTTACTCCGTTAAGCATCTGCCTTCGGCTCAGGTCATTATCTTGGGGTCCTGGGATGAGGCCCTGAGTTGAACTTTCTGCCCAGCAGGAAGTCTGCTTCTCCCTCTCCCCCTGCCCCCCCCCCATTTGTGTGCTCACTCTCTCTCTCTTCTCTCTCTCGCTCTCAAATAAATAAATAAAATCTTTTTTTTTTTTAAAGAAAATACTGCTGGGTGGAATTTTGTACATCATTTAGATCAGATTGTTTGATAGTGCTGTCTAGGTAATCTGAAACCTTATTAATTTTTGCCTGCATGTTCTGTCAGTTTCTGAGAGTAGTGTGGAAGTCTCCAACTGTGATTGTATATTTGTCTTTTTCCCTTTTTAAAAAAAGATTTTATTTATTTATTTGTCAGAGAGAGAGAGAGAGCGAGAGAGCGAGCACAGGCAGGCAGAGAGGCAGGCAGAGGCAGAGGGAGAAGCAGGCTCCCCGCCGAGCAAGGAGCCCGATGTAGGACTCGATCCCAGGACGCTGGAATCACGACCTGAGCCGAAGGCAGCCGCTTAACCAACTGAGCCACCCAGGCGTTCCAAATCTTTTTCCCTTTTTAATAGTGTCATCTTTAGTGTATTCTTAAGCTCTGTTAAATGCACACATATTTATGATTTTTATCTTACTGGAAAGTTGACCTTTTTATTGTCCAATGTTAGTCTTTATTTCTGATAATATTCTTTGTTCTGAAGTTTTTGTCTGATGTTACTATAGCTACTCTGCAATATTTTGCTACTATTTTTGCTTTCTAGTTATCTTTTAGATCAATTAAATATAAGAAAAACCTATTTTACCTTCACTTACTTCTTTTTAACACTCTTGTTGGTGAAGATCCGTATTTCAGACTAATGTATTATTTCAGCTTGAAAATTTCTTTAACATTTTTTGTAGAGTAGGACTATTGGCTATGATTTCCATCATTATTTTTGCTTTTCTGAGAAAGTCATTGTGTCTCCATCATTTAAAAATTAACCTTAAGGGGATATAATTTACACACTGTATAATTCACCCTGTTAATGTATACTTCATTGACATTTAGTAAATTTACAAAGTTGGGTAACTATCACCAAAATCCACTTTTAGGACATTGCTCTCACTCCCAAAGATCCCTCATATCATGTCAATCATCCACCCCCAACCCCAGGCAACCACTAATCTGCTTTCTTCTCCCTTCCAGTTATATTGAGATGAAAGTGACATACATCACTATATAAGTTTAAGGTGTACAGAAATCTGCTTTCTATTCTTACAGATTTGCCTTCTTGGAATTTTCATATAAATTGAATCATACAGTACTGAGTCTTTTGCATCTGGCTTCTTTCGCTTAGCATAATGTTTTTGAGGTTCATCTGTATTGTAGCAGGTGTCAGTGTTTTGTTCCTTTGTATTGCTGGATAGTATTCCCTTGTATAGATGCAATAGATTTGTTTACTAATTGATGGACATTTGAATTGTTTCCATTTTTTGGTTTTATGAATAATGCTATATGAACATTTGCTTACAAGTCTTTGTGTGGACATATGTTTTCATTTAACTTCTTACCTAGAGTGTCATTGCTGGTTCACATGGTAAATTTATGTCTAACATTGAAAAATTTCTTCGAAAGATTTTTTTTCAACTTCACTAAGTTAAACTATTTTTAGAAGAGATTGAATATACTACTTAAGAGATATTTGAATAACACTATTCTATATTTTGTTCAAGGTGATGATGTTTTTAAATGAAACTACTCCTGTGTCATTAGATTATTACACCTTTTACATCAGAACTAAAGTGCACTATGTTTTACATTTTAAGGAAATAACGGCCAAACTTTTCCAAAGTGACTGAACCAGTTTACATTGGCACCAGTGATGTTGATTTTTAAAGATATTTTTTTCTGGGTATAGAATTCTGACTTGCATGGTTTCTGATAGGAAATCTGGTGATTCTTATCTTTTTTTTTAAAGATTTTATTTATTTATTTGTCAGAGAGAGAGCGAGAGAGTGAGCACAGGCAAACAGAGTGGCAGGCAGAGGCAGAGGGAGAAGCAGGTTCCCTGCCGAGCAAGGAGCCGATGTGGGACTCGATCCCAGGACACTGGGATCACGACCTGAGCGGAAGTCAGCCGCTTAACCAACTGAGCCACCCAGGCGTCCCGATTCTTATCTTTAAAAAAAAAAATCCATGTCATGTTTCTTTTTTCTCTGGCTGCTTTCAAGATTTTCTCTTTGTTTGTTTGTTTGTTTCTTTCTTTTTTTGCAGCAGTTTGACTATGATATGCCAAGGGGTGGCTCTGGGCTTGTATCTGTGGTTTGGCATCATTTAATTTGGGGAAATTCTCACCTATTATGACTTCATAAGAATTTTTTAAAATAAATAAGTTCCCATTCCCCATGCCTTCCTTCTGGGATTATAGTTACACTCATATTAGACTGTTTTATATTATCTTGGGTATTCTTTTCTGTTTTTATTTCAATTTTTCTCTTTGCATTTCAATGTGAGTGATTTCTCTTGATTGATCTTCAAGTTCACTGATTCTTTTCTTGGCTGAGTTGACACTGGCAGTGAGCCCACTGAACATATTACTTATCTTCACTACTATGTTCTTCATTTCTAGCATTCCCATTGGTTTTTTTTTTTCTTAGAGTTCGTTTTTCTCTGCTGCAGTTACCTTCTGTTCATGCATGGTTATCTACCTTTCCCATTAGAGCTTTCAACATGTTAATCATAATTAAAGTTCCTTGTCTGATAGCCTCAATGTCTGTGTCATATCAGATTCTGGTTCTGATGATTGCTTTTTTTTCTCAGGAGTATGATTTTTCTTGCCTTTCTTTGTGTCTTAATTTTTTTTTTTTGTTTGAAGCCAAACATCTTATGTAGGACAGTAGAGACTAGTAGAGGCTGAGGTAAATAGTTCTTATGCCTAGAAATGGAAACACATTTCCTTCTGCTAGATCTTTAGAACAGAGTTTTGAGTCCCCCCTGGTTAGGAATTGGATTGGATTTGAGGTTGTTCTCACTGTGCCTATTCTTGGTGCACCACAGATTTCAAATTCCTGTAGCGATTCCTTCTGCTTAGGGGAAGTAAGTGGTGGTTTTCCAGAAGGCTGTTTTGTCAACACTAAGTTTTAGGTCTCCCCTTCACACTGCTTGAGATCTCTCTGCATGCTGTTCTTCCTCCTCTGTCCTTTTCTCAGCAGTTTCAGAATTCAGTAAATATCCTGAGGTAAAGCCTAAAAAACTCTTTCAGTGATAGGATACATTTCCCTTTTGCTTGTCTTTCAGCCCATATGCTGAGTCCTGGGATTTCTGGAACTTCTGATCTCCTATGGCCGAGGAGGGAAGGACAGTGAAGACTTCAGAAACTCAGAGCTATGCTGTGTGTTTTGTTTTGCCTAGTTTTGGATTTGGGTAAGTGGTAGCCTCCTGCTGGGATGTCTAGTCAGTTCTGAAGGTGGGTTTGGCTTAATCTAGACCATCTTCTCTAAACACAGGGAAATGCCTTGGGGAGACCAAGTGCTAGTGCATCCCTCAAGGTTTTCTTTGGGTCTTTGAGATGGTTCTTCCTCTGAACGGTCGAAATCACCTGTGATTCTGATGAGGGCTGCAGGCACCTAGTGACCTAAGCTGTTACTCAGCAAGATGAGGAAAAAGAAATACTTTAGAAGCAGGAGGGACTGTTCTGGCACTTTTAGGTTATCTAAGGGACTAATTTATGCTGACCTTTTTTTCTATGCAAAAAAACAGTCATAGAATCTGAAAGGGTGATTTAATCTTATTATTTGAGATCATACACAGGTGTTGTTTGACATTAGTTATTTTCATGTGAGGTTACCAAGTGCTACCTTCTTAGCAGCAGACCTATGTAAAGTTAACGTAAACCTTCGTTCTTGGCCAAAAGGCCACAGCAAATGATCTCTGGAGGTTTTTTTCTGGCTCTAAGACATGTCTTCAATTCTTGGATGCCTTCTTGTAATCCTTCTGGAATGACTTGGACTCTTTTCCAGTCTACTTGGGATAGGTTTCTTGTACATCCTGGAGAGAGCAGTAGCCTGCATGGTCTGTCACCCTCCCTTTGGTCTAAGACTCTCTGGTGACTTGTAGGATTCTTATTTATGGTTATAGTTATATTCTAACACTGGAATTCTCCAGAGACTGCTGCTCGGAGAAGTTCAATGTCTCTGAGACAGTTTCAGTGAAAGAATTCTATCAAAAAGAATTTGCTGAATTGTGATTGCAAACAAAATAGCTTTGTGGAGACAAAATGTACTCCTCACAAGGGAGCCTTATGTTTATTTTCCAGCCTCTCCTCCCAGTGCTTCACTTCTGATCTCTCTGCAGAAAGAAACATTTCAACAGAGAACCCCGCCATGAAAACTGAGACAATTATCTTCTCAAAGCTTCATGGAACCACACAGATAACTCCCCTTCCTACTTCTGAAGGAATCCCTCTGTTCACAGCTGCTAAAGCTAGCCCGAAGTCCGGTTCCTTCCCCAGGCAGTTCTGTTTGGATGTTGGATGCACACCTTTCTAACCATTGTGGTCTCCAAGTGTAAGTTTAATAGCATAAATGTCTTTCTGTAGCCTGGAAGAACTTTATTTTTTTTATTTTTTATTTTTTTAAAGATTTTATTTATTTATTTGACAGACAGAGATCACAAGTAGGCAGAGAGGCAGGCAGAGAGAGAGGAGGGGAAGCAGGCTCCCTGCTGAGCAGAGAGCCCAATGCGGGGCTCGATCCCAGGACCCTGAGATCATGACCTGAGCCAAAGGCAGAGGCTTAACCCACGGAGCCACCCAGGCGCCCCCTGGAAGAACTTTATACCTTTGTGTCATCGAGTAACATGGTAGTGCCTCATATTTTGCTGGAGCCATTTAGAAACTTTACTATCCTAAGGGGATTTGGGAATCATAGCTACATCCGTTTTATCTGCGTTACATATGGCTCCCTCATTCTGGGGAGACAAAGTTCTTCATATATAACACACATGCGTGGTCTCACAACACCCAGGCTGAGAGACTTGGGAGGGAGTAGGAGCTCGTTCTCATTCTGTAGGTAGCAATGGTAAAACATGGAGAGGCAAACATATTTGCCAAGATGCTGATTCTGAACCCCATTTTTGGGACATTCTGGGGTATTTCACAGGATCTCAAAACACCTCACAAAATCACTCTAAAATTCTCAAAGCCAAACTCATCTTAATTGACTTCAGTTTTTTTGAAGTTATAGCATTTGGGGGTTGGGGTAGTTATGTTTAAAAAAACCCCACAAGTCAAATCAACGAAATGCCAAAACTCAAGAAACATTTGGGAAGCAGTGGACTAATCCATAAATACCAGAACAGGCATAAAATAACCCAGGTCAGGTACTAAGAGGTATAAATTCTTGACTCATCCTCCATGAATCTGTATTTAAATACATACCTTGTGTGATGGTATGTCTGAAGATACTTCTCTTCTGGTCAGGCTTTCTGCAGTACTTGGGGATGATCCCAATGACCTTTTGGGGTGATCTAAATTTTTTTTTCACTGCTAGAAGGGTGAAAAATATATATTGATACACTTGAACAATGAGCAATTTAGTTTGGCTGGAGCACAGGCTTATGATGGGAGAATTACAGAAACATGTTTGGAAAGGTAGGTTGGGGCCACATTTTTGAAAAGGGCCTTGGACACTAACCGAGGTGTTTCAACTCTCTTTGATAGTCAGTTTGGAGGCATTGAAGGTTTTTGAACAAGGGTTGATGGAGAAATATGGAATGGCTAGAGTTAGACTCTAAGGATATTAATAAGGCTGAAATGTGTAGGTTTGGCCCACATTGAGATAATTGAAGACAGATCAATAAGAAACTTACAACAGTCTTGGTATTATGGTATTAATTATTAAATTAATTTTATTTTACTTATTATTTTAAAATTATTAAATTAAATTATTTTATTTATTAAATTATTAAATTAATACTTATTAAAGGTGTTAAGGAAGTTGTCCAACTTGATTGTGAGCTCTTATTGCACTGGTGTTTTAAAACAGGTGAAGTGTTACCTCTTGAATTCTGCAGACTTTCTAGTCTAAGATTTCTTCTGGCTCAGCTGCCAAAAAAAAAGAGGATCCTTTACCTTGCCTTTCAAAGGCACCTGTTCCAAATGGGGTTCTCAAGCTGTGTATAGTACTCTTGGCATCATGAAGTCTGTGTGGTTCCATGAAGCTCCAAGTCCACACTGATCATCTTTGGTTTATTGGTTGAAGGAGGGGACATCACATAGACAAGTCTGAGGTGCTTAACCCATGCTTTCAACTTGTCACCTGTGAGCTTGAGCAATGGGGCCTCATTTCATTCTGATGTTAGAGGACACGGAGGAATTTGCCTGCACTCAGTGTGACAGCCGCTATTTGGCTTGTATTTGAAGGGACAAATATAAGGGTAGTGCAATTTTGACCTGGGTTTTTCTAGTCAGTGGTCTGGGATGCCCAGCAAATATATAATGGAAAATTTGCTTTAATGAAAAAGTTATTTTTCTGTACCTTTCATTATATGAACTTTTAGCAAAGGAGACTTGTCTCGTTACATAGTTTGATGATCAACAAATTCTGTCATCTTCCCACTAAGTAAGAGAAATAATACAGAAAACAAGGGTAGAATAATTTTATAGTTATGGGAGTACCATAGCATCCACAGGAACCTTGGCACTTAGAGTCTGACGTAAGCCGTTGGTGGTGAGATGGGATCTGTCCCGTCAACTCTGAAGCAAAGAAAACCTCTTGCATCACAGTTAAGTTGGTATATTGATGCAACATTGATTTTGCTGCTGCCGTGACATTACATAGACTGTTTATCTGGTCCACACTGTTCCACTTACTGTGACGATCTGTATATTTTTATTTCAAAGATCTGAACCATTTGATTTCGATGTTGACCTGCTTTCATCACTGCTCATGCCTATTCTGTTCCACTAGGTGGCACTCTTACCCATGAGACTACTGCAGCCCGGCCTGCTACCTGAAGCCGCCAGGCCCGAGGGCTGGGCTGTGCGTTCCTGTGCGGATGAAATGCTTGTAGGTTGCCTTGTTCCTCTACTCCTATCAGCACCAAGATGCTATTCCATACCTGCCTGCCTCTCCAAGTCTTATAAATGTTAACTGAGTACCTACTCTGTGCCAGGTGCTATGGTAGGCACAGAGGCAAGATTTGAGCTACACCACTGTCTGGGTCCTCCAGGAGCTCAGAGCCTGGGGACAGGGTGCGGGGCGGAGGGGAGGGGTGTGGGGTGCGCATAAGAGCTAGAGTAGAGGGCCATGGTAGGGGAGAGAATGCTTCTCACTGGAGGCTCTGTGTGACCAGAGTCTAGTGGTCTTTGGCCCTGATTTGTGGGACTTTTTGGCATAGGTTGAGGAGCTCCATGGTGTGCACTGGAAGGGAGAGACAAGCACTGTTGCATTATTTCACTGGCAGTGCCCCTGTTCAACCCCAGTGGCCAAGGGAGGAAAGAAGAGGCCACGAATGCTCCCTCCCAACCCAGGAACAGACTGGGCTCTCCCACAGTCTCTGAGACATGTGATCAAATGTGATCCCACTGCTCCGGAACCAATGAGTGCAAATGTCTATGGCGCTCTCATTTGGTTTCATTTGGTAGGTAATTTTTTTTTATTTTTGGAAAGTTAAATGGAAAATCACATCCGCAACAGTAGCCATTGCTCATGTTCCTACCAACAAGAATTCATCATCCTTAACATCTTGATACATTGATTTCCAATTTCTGTGTTTATACTTTTAAAAAATTATGCAGACAACATATTAATTCTCCTTTGTTTTAATCTATGTTCTTCCCATTCACACAGGACCAGTTTTTGGGTTCAGTTTTGGGGTACCAGTGTGCCCTGACATCAGTGCCTCTCAGCATGATGCCAGCAAAGAGAATTGTTCTACCTTTTCTTTCTCCTTGCACCTCAAATGCAAACTTACTTTTTTTTTTTCTGGAGTTTAAAATCACAATGTAGAAAGTGTATCAAATGCACAATGATGAAAATAAACAAACCATCTGTGGTTCCACCTCTTGGAGAGAATCATAGCTGATGTTCATTGTGGTACACTTCCTTCTAGCCTTTTTTCTACATAGTTCTTTAGAACATTAGCTGTGTGTTGTATTTAATATTTTTTAAAGATGTTATTTATTTTTCAGAGAGAGAGGTAGGAGCACACAAACAGAGCAGCAGGCAGGGCAAGGAGCCTGTTGTGGGACTCGATTCCAGGACCCTGGAATCATGACCTGAGCTGAAGGCAGAGGCTTAAGCAACTGAGCCACCCAGGCATCCTGGTATTTAGTATGTTATAATGTGCCTTTTCACTGAATTGCTTATGTGTTTAAATATTCTTCTACCTCATGACTTTCAATAGCTGCTCATTATTCCGTCCTATAGGGATATCATACCTGATAATTACTATTGCTAGACATTTAGTTGGTCTCCTCTTTTTTTGCAATGATAATACTGTATGGTCTTATACATAAATCTTTACATGAATGTGTGATCATCAGGATAAATTTTTAGAAGTGGAACTTCCGAGTTGAGTATGAACATTAGAAGGCACTCTTTCATTGTATTTTTCTATAGCAAAGTAATATGTTTATCATAGGCCATGGAGAAAGCATGGATCTACAAAAAGGAGAATGTAAAAGTCATCCGTATTCTTATCACTCAGAGGTGATCACTATTAACCTTTTGTCACAGCTGTTCAGTCTTCTTTTCCCTGTATTCTACATACTCTTCTATAAGTTTTTTTTTTCACTTAGTATATTCTGAACATTTTTTTAGGTTCATTATTCTTCTACGTTTTCAGTGGTTATACAGCATTCTGTTGTGTGGAAGTACCAGTTTATTTGACCAACTGGCTACTGTTGGGCATTTAGGAAGAGAAATGTTTTCCCCTCCTGTAAAGAAAAGGCAGCGATGAGTATTCTGTGGCCAAGCCTGTGCAAAAATCTTTGATTGCTTCCTCTGAATAAACTCCTAGATATGCAGTTGTTCCTTCCTACACGTATGCACATTTGTAAGCTTTTGATGGGTATTCTCATCTTACAGGCAGACTATGGGGATGCCCCTTTGTCCCTTCTGTCTGAAATCTTGATTATCGCTGACGGGGTTTTTTGCCAAATCTGATTGCAAAGAATTAGTGCCTTATTTTAAAATTTGTATTGGCTTGATTGCTAGTGAAGCTGAACTTTTTTTCTTTTCTCTACCCTTTTGCCCATCTTGCTGTTCTGGTATAGGTATTTTTCTTATTTACTGAAGAGATTTTAAAAATAAATTTAAAATATTAATTCTTAGTCATTCATGCAGGTTTTCTCCTCTGGCTAGCTGTTGTGATGAACTATATGTCTAGAGTTTTTGATGCTAAACTCCAGTTCTGGAATAATCCCCTTTTGCTTGTGGTGGCGCGTTCTTGTCTTGCTGGGTTTGGTTTGCTGGTATTTTATTTAGGATTTTTGCATCTCTGTTTAACTGGTGTTAGTCTTCAGTTTTCTTCCTCTGCAGGTTTGTGTGTGTGTTCTCCCAAGTTTTGTGGATAGGCTAACTTTAGTTTTATAAAATGAATGGGACTTCTTTCTTTCTTTCTCTCTATACCAGGAGCTACTTTCAGAGCATGGAAATTATTGGTTCCTCGTCAGACAGAAAGAACTTGCTTGTGAAACTGTCTAGGCATTGTAATAACCATCGGAGGAAATGGCTTTGAACAGCATTAGTTTCCCCCATGTTTTCTACTCTTTGTGAGTCCGATTTGCTGTTTCCTAGGAGATCATCCATTTTGAGATTTTGAAATTTATTAGCATTTTTCAAGCTTTCTTGACCTATAATCCCCATACCATACAATTCACCCATTTAAGCCATTTCTAGTATATTCACAGAGTTTACAACCATCACTACAATTGCCACAATAAATTTTAGAACATTAAAAAAAAAGAAAAAACAAAGAAACCCTGTAGCCATGAGCAGTCACTCTCCATTTAACCTTCCTCCCCCTCCAGCCTTAGACAACCACTAACCTGTTCTCTGTCTCTGCAGAAGTGCCTGCTCCGGACCTTTCATATAAACAGAATAAACAAATAATTTGTGGTCTTTTGTGACTGGCTTCTCTCACTTAGCATCATGTTTCCAAGGTTCATCCTGTTGTAACATGTGCTAGTACTTCATTCTCTGTGTTTTGTTTTTAAATTAATAGACCTTTATTTTTTAGAACAGTTTTAGGTTTATAGAAGATTGAGCAGATAGTGTAGAGTACCCATAAACCTCCCTGACCATAGTTTTACCCACTAACATCTTGGACTGGTGTGATAATGTTTGTTATAACTAATGAGCCAGTATTGATTTAATATTGTTAACACATAACGTATCAGTGATATATTAATATATGGTAAGTTCAGAGCTGGCGTTAAGGTTCACTTGTTAGACAGTTCTGTGGGTTTTGACAAAAGCATAATGCATGTCTACCATCGTAGTGTCCTAGAGAGTAGTTCCACGGGTAGGTGGAGCACAGGGAACTTTTAGTGCTGTCCTTCCCTCCTCTGCCAGAACTTCTAGCGACCACTCGACTTTTCACAGTCTCCATGGTTTTTTGCCTTTTCCAGAATGTCATGTAGTTGGAATCATACAGTAGGGAGCCTTTCCAGATTGGTTTCTTTCACTTGGTAGTATGTGTTTAAGGTTCCTCCATGGCTTTTCATGGCTTGATGGCTCATTCCTTTTTAGGGCTGAATAATATTCCATTGTCTGGGTGTACCCTAGTTTGTTTTATCCATTCCTGTACTGAAGGACATCATGCTTGCTTCCAGGCTTTGGCTGCCATGAATAAAGCTGCTCTCAATATCTGTGTGCAGGTTTTTGCGTAGACCTAAGTTTTCAACACTTAGAGATAAAAAGCAAGGAGCATAATCGTTAGGTCATATGGCAAGTGTATGCCTTCTTTTGTAGGAAACTGTTGAACTGTCTTGCACAGTGACTGCACCACTTTGCATTTCCTCTAAGTAATGAGTGGGAGTTCCTGTTGCTCAACATCCTTGCTAGCATTTGATGTCATCAGTTATTTGGATTTTAACCATTCCAATAGGTACATAGTAGTGTCTCATCGTTGTTTTAATTTGCAATTCACTAATGATGTATAATATGGAGCATCTTGCCATCTGTGTCTTCTTTGTGAGGTTTTTGTTCAGATCCTTTGCCCATTTGTAAATTGGATTTTTCTTTATTGTTAAATTTTAAGGATTCTTTGTATATTTTAGATACAAGTCCTTTATCAGATAGTTATTTTGCAAATATTTCTCCCAGCCTGTAGCTTCTTTTTTCATTCTCTTACCAATGCCTTTCACAAAGCACAATTAAAAACAAACTTTTTAAAAGGTTTTATTTTTAAGCAATTCTCTACGCACACCATGGGGCTTGAACTTAACCCCGAGATCAAGAGCTGCATGCTCCACTGACTGAGTCAGCCAGGTGCCCCACAATTAAAAAAATTGTTTTTAATAAAGTCCAGTTCCCTTTTATGGCTAAATAATATTCCATTGTAAGGGTACAGTATATTTTGTTTATCTGTTTATCAGTTGATGGACACTTGGGTTGTTTCCTTTTGGTCATTATGAATAATGCTGCTATGAACATTTGTGTACAAGTTTTTGTTTGGACATATGCTTTCATTTCTCTTGGGTGGATACCTAGGAGTGGAATTGCTGGGTCATACAACTGTTCTATGTTTAACTTTTTGTGAAACTGCTAAACTGTTTTCCCTAGAAACTGCCTTTTTTGAAGCAGCTGCACCATTTTCCATTCCCACTAGCAAGGTAAGAGGGTTCCATTTTCTCCGTATCCCCAGCTACACTGGTTATTGTCAGTCTTTTTGATTACAGCCATTGTAGTAGGTGTAGATTGGTGTCTCACTGTGTTTAGTTTGCATTCCCCTAATGATTCAGTGTTGAACATATTTTCATATGCTTATCGGCCATTCACATATCTTCTTTTCCTCTTCACCTCTGATACTCTCTTCCATGGGAATTTCATGGATTCCACTAATATCTTCAGACAGATGATTTCCAAATACTTACTTCCAACTTTGACCTTTCTCCTGAGATTGTCTCAGATTCCCCTCTCCTTACTAGGCACTAAGGTCCTGATTGCATTTCCAAATTAGTATATCCCAGCTGAAACTCATTAGCTTTCTTCCCAAGCTTGGGAATCCAATTCTTCCTGTGTGCTTGATTCTGTTAATTATACCATTATTCCTCTAATGACCCAGACTTGAAACTTGGCATCATATCTGCATGTAAGAGAAATTGGATAAGGAAGAGTTGATTCATTGCCAAGTTGTGTGTTACTTTCATAAATATTTTGCATCTGTTTTCTCCTTACTTTTGACTTCCTGATCTCTGTTCCTTTTTGACTTTCTCAATCCCTTACTCTCCTCTTCTCTTTCTCTGATCATTTGATCTCTGGTTATTTTTACCTGTCCCTTGAATGACCCGCCCCTTTCTTGACAATCCTTATTTGCGATCATGTATACTTTCTGGCTTGGTTATTTTAATGTCATCCAAGATTAAAGCTATCATTTACCCACTTGTAACTCCCAAATATATATACTTCTAATCCTGGAATATCTTGAGGACTTCAGACATATTCATCCACCTAGCTGCAGGACATTGCTACTGCACAGACTTTTCAAACTCAGTGTTTAAACTGAGCTATTCCTATCTCAACTGCTCCCAAATTTGTTCCACCTCTCATATTTCCAGTTGACTGCAGCACCAGCCATCGAATGTTCTTAGGACAGAATCTAGCCATCATTCTCCTCTTTCTCTCCCCCCAAAGCCAAACTCACAAGTCTAATCTGCAGTTTCTATCCCCATGCTACTTCTTTGTTCCAGCTTTTATCATCTCTCATTTAGATTATTTGAGTGATCTTCAGTCTGGTCTTCCTGTGTCTAGTTTCTCACCATGCCCCTGCAGCCCTTTCTATCCTGACCACTGACACAAAGTGATTCTCCAAACTGAAAACTTAGCTATGCCATTGCACTGCAAATAACAAAAACAAAGATGACAATAAACAATAACAAAATAAAAAGAAGAAAATATTTATAGTCTCCTTGGTGGTGTCTCACTTTTCTGAAAGAGTATATATAGCTCAAGCTCCTTAGCCTGGTGTATTGTCAGGCTTCCTACCTACTCCTTTAGTTTCATTTTTCCTTACTCTCCTACCCCCATCTTATCTTAGTTTCCAGCAATACTCTGGACATTTAGCACGTTCACTCTGCTCAGACTCCTTTGCCTGCCTTGTCTGCCTTTGTTCTTTGTTCTTCAAAGCCCTGTCCGGGTATCCCCCACTCTGGAAAGCCTTTTTCCAGCACACTGAACTACACCCAGCTCTGAGATTCTTCTGTACTTCACACAATGTCATACTATAAGTAACTCTTTTGTTTATGTGTCTGTCTTCCCTTCTGGGCTGTGGGCTCTCCAAGGACGGATTGTGGCTATTTTTCCAGCTATATAATAAGTGCTCAGTAAATATTTATTGAATGAATGATTAAGATGTTCCGTGGGCTGGATTGTGGTCCTTGAAGTCTAACTGTACGTGGCATTGAGTGTGAAATAATATGATAACAGAGATTTCAGATCTTTTATTTTCAATCTTAGTTGACAAGCTCAAACCTTGTGGTTTCTTGGAGGTAGGCATGATCACCTGGCTGGTATTAGAGGGGATGATTGATAAGAATCTGTTTCACTGAATGTGGACTTGATACTTTCTAGGAGCTCTGTACATGAAAGAAATGCCTCCATCCCCTCTTTGCCTAGCTCTCAGCGTCACTTCTGATAGCTCCCCCAACTCTAAGAGTTACTTTTGGAGCAATGAGAGATCAGATCCCTTAGGGGGATGGGCATTTTTATGCCACATGGTGTCATCTCTAGGTGCCTGTAGGGCTTGTGGTTCTAAGAAGCAATCTATGGACTGGGACCTCCCTCTAGAGGATTGACGGGAGAGAGTAGTAGCTTAGAACACGTCTAAGAACGTCTAGTCCAGGGCTTTGGGGAGTTTATGGTCCCCTCTGGGCCTGCGGAATACAAGCCCTCAAGGGCAACAGTGCAGTTTGGTAGAGAATAGCCCAGAGCTAATCTGGGCTCAGATTCCTCAGGGTCAGCACATCATTGTGGTTTCCCTGGGCTCTGTGTGGGACTGAACTTTAAGACTGCTGCTCCTGGGACTGAGATCCCCAGGAAAATCTCAGGGAACTGATTACTCACCTGAATAGACAGGCTTCAGGAAGACCTGGAAGAGTCCGGTTGTTGAGCCCAGTCTAGCCTGCTGCATTGGGTTTTACACCCTTTACCATGGAAACCTGAGCACAGGAAGACAGAAGTCAATGGTGGAAGTGGGGTGCGGATTGTGGCTCGGTGAGTTGTTTTTTTTTTTTTCAGTAATGTTCAGCTGTAAAGTCTGTGTCCTTGGGAGAGTAGCCCTGCCCCCGCTAAAGTAAGTTCTCACTATGTGGACCTCCTCCAGTGGACCTCCAATCCCAGTTAGGCCAGTGTACTTCCTTCTGGACTAAGTGGCTTTCTTACCTGATACCTTGATGAGACTAATAGGGATTAATACTTAGTAGACTTTGGTTTTATGGAACGAGATTATTATTTCTGGTTCAGAGAGGCTAAGGGAAAACTAAAATTGTAGAAATGTCTTTGCAATACTGTGTAACAGTTTATAGAAACACTTCACATACATTAATTGATTCATTCAGGCATCACACAGTCCAGTACTTGGCTCTTAGTAGACATTCACATGTTTGGCATATGAATGAGCATGGAGATTTATTATCCCACTGTACAGATGTGAGAACTGAGACCCAAGCCTGTGAATTGAGTTTCCTAAAATCCAACTCTAGAGTAAGTCAGCGTAAAGCCTTAACTTGAAATCAGGTTCATTGCATGTCAACATTTAGTAAGCACCTGTTATATGATTGCCAGTGATGAATCAGCTTGTTCCTTAGTTCCTTAGTTTTGAGGAGCTTATAGGCTTGTCAAGGAGCCAGACAAATGGGGAAATAATTTCAGCACTAATGTGCTGAGTGTTATGATAGAGAACTCTGTGTAATGCTGTGGGGTGACAGAGGAGGGGGGCTGCCTAGTCCAGTCTAATGAGGTTATGAGAGGCTTCTTGAAGAAATTACACTTCAGTTAAAATTTGAAAGGCCAGTAGAGGTTGATCAAAGGTAGAGAGAACATTCTAGGCTGAGAGGTCATCATCAGTGCAGGCGCAGAATTGCCATCCAACATGGTATGTTTTGGGATTGCTGGAGTGTTCCTTCCCAAGGGGGAAGTTGTAGGAATGGTGACTAGACAGGTAGGCAGCAATCAGGCCATTGAGGATGTTAACATTGCCTGGTACACCATTAGTTCCCAACCATTGCTGACTCACTCAAATCACCCAGGGCACTTAAAACATAGAAAGATGTCCCATCCACATGCCCAGTGATTTTCTTGATCAGCTGGGTTTGGCGTTCACCTCTGGAGGCAACAGGAAGCCATTGAAAGGTTGGTAGCAGGAGAGGGGCATAGATTGTCATATTGGATCGCTCTGGTGGTGATCTACATGGAGGCAGGTAGATTTTCCCAGTAGCATGTGGAATTTGTCTGAGAGTTCATGGTGGTTGGAATAAGTCAGTAGCAATGGGGATGGAGAGGAAGAAGCAGATGAAACAAGATTTCAAAGTGGTAGAATCTTTATGATGTTGTGGGGAGAGAGGTGTCCAGGATAAATTTCCAGGTTTCTGGCATGGCTTCCTGGGTAGAGGGTAGTACTTCTGACCAAGATCAGAAATGGAGTGTGGACAGAGAATGGGGGAATAATGGATAAATTCAACATGGTACCTGTTGTATCTGAGGTTTTGTTGGACTTCCAGATGGGAGGGTGGCTGTTTTGTTCTGGAGCTCAAGGTGAATGCCTGGGCTGGAGATACAGACCTGGGCCTCTCCCTATGGGGGGTTTAAAGTCACGGGAGTAGCAGAAATCTCTCAGGGCGAGTGTGTGGAGAGTACATCTTCAATGATTCTATCCCTTTTTGTCTTCAGGGGTTATTCTCATGGAGAAACAGAAGCTTTTTGTGTGTTTGTATTGAATGTTGCAGTCAGGCAAGGTGGGATAGTGAAAATGGTATCAAAGGTGAAGTTAGGGAACTTGCGTTGAAGCCCCACCTCTGCCACTTCTCCACCTGCAACCCTGAGCGGGAACCAAACCTCGTAACCTCCACATCTTTATCTGTAAGGCAAGGGTAGTAGGAGTATCTGCCTTGCAGGGTTACTGGGAAGATCCAGTGAGAACATGTATGTGAAAAATACCATGTAAAGAACCATAAAAAACCTCAGTTTCCCTCCCCCAAGAAACTTGGGCCAATATGTGGGAGTTACAGGGCGGCATATTTTGACCTCGCGTAAAGAAAGACTGTCTAATGCCTCTGAGCTGTTGAATGATGGGAAGAGTTTTGGGAGAGGGGAAGGTCTGAGACTCTTGGGGTTTTTAAGCAGAGGCTAGGTTTCTGGGCTTCTGCTGAGAGTTTTGTTGCCAGAGGTAGAGTCATCCTTGATGACCTCTGAGCTCTCTTTTGTGGCTCACATAATGTTTGAGTTCTTAGGACACTTCTTATTTTTTAAGATTTATTTATTTATTAGAGAGAGAGAGAGAATGAGAGAAGAAGAGAATGAGCAGGAGGAGCAGAGGGAAAGGGAGAAGAGAGAACCCGAAGCAGGCTCTGTGTGGAGCCCAAAGCAGGGTTCTGTCTTCAAACCCTGAGCTCACGACCTGAGCAGAAACTAAGAGTTAGATGCTTAATACACAGTACCACTCAGGCACCCCAGGACACTTCTTTAACCTTTCTCTGGGAATTTTTACACTACTTAGATTTTTTTTTAAATTGTAAAAGCAATATAGATGCATGGTTATTTTTTCTCTTTAAAATCTCTTAAAGCCCTAGGCATTTTGGTTCCTAAGTGGTGTCTAGGTTTACGTAACCCTAATAACTAGGCAGACTGCTTCAGGTCTTACTGGATGGGGCATTTATAAATGTTTTTATTCTAAATGCTCTAATGCTCTTTAATGACGATTCAGTGGATGCTGGAAAGTGTCTGTGGGTGCAGTTAAGGTCTCTCTCACACAGATGGGCAGCGGAGGGGGGTAGGGTGGGGTGGGGAAGGAAAGCTGAGCATTCTGATGTCTGGACAATTCTGAGTTATAGTTTACTTTTAAATGATTGATTTTTATTATTTGCAAGCAGAAATGATATTATAAACAGCTAACAATATTGTCAAGTAGATGTCTTGCTAGAGTATGCTACAATGAGTAGGTAAAGATCATTTGAAATTAGCACACTAATTATTTCTATGCAAATGAGTGTTGTCAGAGAGCTTGGAAACAGGTTGTTCTCTGAACTGGGTTAAACATCCCCTAAGAGCTCATGTTTATACTCCTAATTTACTCAGAAACCTGTTGTTGGTGTTTCTTAAATAGAGGAAGGGTAAAATATGCCAGCCCATGATTGAATTATCACAAATTTAGCAGTAGTTTGAATTGAATTATATTTTTATGTATTTATTTTATTGCCAATTACTAATGTAACACATTTGCTAAAAGGAGGCCAAATTTGTTTGCTGACTTTCTGTACACAGAGATTGTTTCTCTAAATGGAAGATGTCCACCTATGCTGTTTGATGAGGAATTATATTTATGACAATTTAGATGACTTCCTGGCTCTTATTTATTTATTTATGTATTTTTAAGTATGGTCTATGCCCAACGTGGGGCTTGAATTCACAGCCCTGAGATTGAGAGTTGCACGTTCTACCGATGGAGCCAGGCAGGTGCCCCACTTCTTGGCTCTTTTAAAAACATCACCAAAACAGTACCTCACAAGTATCCTAGCTGGGAAAAAGTTGCTATAAACCATATAGAGGTGAACAACTTTGAAAAGCGAAGAATGTAAGAATACAGATTCAGCCCTAATTGTGGGAGCAGCTTACTTTAATCTTTTCGTTCAGTAGGCCCTTCACAATCTCAGAAGGCCCCGGGTTACCTTTTGATTATCCTTTTTATTGCAGGTAGTGATGCCAAGGGGTGGCCAAGTGAAGCTTCTAGTAGATATCTTGAGAAAATGAAAGCTTAAATACTCCTGCCTTCTCCACCTCACTCCCTGCCCCTGGTCTTCATCCACAGGAACTGGTAGATCATGAAAGAGGGTCTGTTACAAGTCTAGGTGGGGTCTCAGTAGGGGTGCAGGATATAAGGGCAGGGAATATGGTTGGGATGGCCGTTGGGAAGAAGGGAGAAAGAGAACCTATGAACAAGCCTAAGCAGGAAGCTAAGAATGGTTAAGTCATGAGCTACAGGAAGATTTGTCAGAATCGAGGGTAAAGGATACAAGGAATGATGGGCACATAGTCCAAGTCTAAGCTAGTCAAACCCTAGTTGGGCCATTGTGTTCCTACAGGATTTAAGCTTTGGTCTGACTGCAGAGGGAAGCTGAACAGCTCCAGACTCAGGCCGTTCTGTGGAAGCTTCCGAGTTTATATTCACCTATAACCTCATAGATACCTCTTTATACCAGTAAATCGCTCCCTACAACTCACTGCTTGTACATTTATTTTCTAGCAGGCTGACTTTAGGAGGTGATGTGTAGCGTGTTAGAAAGAGCCCTGCCAGGAGGGACCAAAACTCTTGGTTTTTAGCCAGTGCTCTTAGACAAGTCATCTAAACTTACAGAGCCTCGGTTTCTCTGCTCATAAAATGAGAATTGAGATGATAAAGACATTTGGTTCATCTCTCAGTTGTGAGTTCTAAAGCATAGAAAAGAATTCTGTGGCCTTTGGGATTTGACTTGTTTGACTTGAGGGAAAGAAATATAGCCTCAGCACCACATTTGAGCTAAACCTATGAAAAGCCCCAAAGTCAAAATCAAACTACAAATAGATCCTTTCCCTTGCTTGTTTGCCAGAGCCAGGGGTGTTGACGATAGTCTGTGCTCTGTTGGGCCATTTAAACATTTGTGGAAATGGCACAAGCCAAAGCGACGAGGGTTGAACAGTTGTGCTCCTCGGCCTCTGCAGGTGCAATAGACCAGAGGCTGCTGTGTTCCAGGGACTCCGATGGGGCTGCTACCTCCTAGGGATGCACACACCACCAGCAAGCCGGAGAACTTGGGTCACTTGCCAAAACTGCACCTGGCTCATTTGCTGAGGGCCGTAGTAAGATGGGCTGCCCGTCAGTCCTGCCGGGCTGAGACCAGAGACATAGGGGCTGCCAGTGGACTTTAAAATGTTAATTTAAAAATAGTCCTTAATTATAAGAAATAGCCTTAATTAGCTTACCACAGGCAGGCCGTGCATTTCTGAGTAGTTTCACAAACGAGGAAGTAAGCGAATAGTTGGTAAATGCTGGTGAGTTCTTCATTTGCATGCTGTCCCACACCCAAATTGTAATACTGCAACACCACAATTTTCAGACAAATTACCAGTGCAACAAATTAGCACAATTTGTTAATTTCCTCTTTAATCGCACTACAAAGAGTAGTGTTTCTGTCTTTTGCCCTTTTTGACGTAGAGGCTCATCTTAAAAGCAGCAAGACTTTTAACGTAGCTAAATCTCTGTCTATAACAAATAGAGCTTGTTTTCATTTTCCTTACCCAGCCGGCTAAGATTTATACATTAATTATTCAACTGATGCATCTTAAACATCCTAGTTAAAATACACACTGCTGGCCAGGAATTGTTCAACCCCCAGCACACTTTTGTTTGCCTTCAAGGAATAAATACTTAGAACTGTAAATGGGTAAACTCAGTCTTTTCATGTGGTGAGGTCAACAGAACTCAGAGTGAATATACAAAGGATAGAGAACTAATTATTACTGAGATTCAGGTAAGTGATTTCTTAGGCATTTTAGCTGTCATGCTGTGGAATAATTGCAAACCCACCAGGAAGGAATTGCAAAACACAACCTACTTATCCTTTCCCCAATGGCTACATAGAATTTTTTTTTCTGTTTTGCAGTTTATGCCAACCCTCTCTTTAATCATTAAAAAGAATGTTATTTTAAGTATTGCTTCCTGAGTAACAGTGTTTGACTGAGATCCTACAGAACGGTGACTTTGCCCAGAGTGTGACTTCAGTGTGCTGGCGAGATTTGAAGCAATAGGAGCTATTAGTAATGGAATACAGAGCTCTGTGGCAATTTTGCTTAAGTTCTGTTCACGTTAATATTCCATCTGACTTATGTAACCATCACTATCGAGTCCCATCAGTAACAACGAAAAATTGTTAAACACCATTTCATATGCATCAAGTGTTTTGGCTTTGGTATAATTTTATAATCATGCCTTTATTGCAGCATTTTAATACTACCATTTAAATATCAGTAATAGCAGCAGCAAATCTTGTAGGCATACCACAGAACCCCCCGTTAGTAGGTATCCCAGCTTAGTGACTAGATTCCTTCCTGCTTCTGGGTCTTCACATATTCTGTTTTTCGTCCAGTTATGCCCTTCAAGTCTTGGTTTAAAGGCCTTTTCAGGGGACCCCCTGATTCCTCCCTCTGGTATTCTTGATCACTGTACCCATTTGCTTCCTTCATAATATTTGTCACAATTTAAAATGATACTTGTATCTTTTTCTTGTTAATTGTCTCCTCTGCTAGTCTATAAGCTATACAAGGACAGAGACCATGTCAGTTTTTATTCATCTGTGTGTTTCCTTGCCTAACAAAGTAAGTAGGGTCTCTAAATATTTTGGTGAATAAATGAGGCAGTGTGGCAGACATGCAAGGAGGCAGGAGCCTTGTGTGCCGAGGACCTCCAAATTAATCTCATGGTTGCATGTGCTCCCGCTTAGGCCTGTGGGACTTGCAATCGGTATGTCCACATGCAGGCTAGACATTTCCACCTGATGGTCCACAGGCACTCCCCAGTCAACATTCCAACCTTTATTTTTTTTATTATAATGGACATTTTTAAAAATTTCAGCGTAACAGAATTCATAGTTTTTGCACCACACCCAGTGCTCCATGCAATGCGTGCCCTCCATAATACCCTCCACCTGGCTCCCCCAAACTCCTGCCCCCTGCCCCTTCAAAACCCCTCAGGTTGTTTTTCAGAGTCCATAGTCTCTCATGGCTCATCTCCCCCTCCAATTTCCCTCAACTCCCTTCTCCTCTCCATCTCCCCATGTCCTCCGTGTTATTTGTTATGCTCCACAAATAAGTGAAACCATATGATAATTGACTCTCTCTGCTTGACTTATTTCACTCAGCATAATCTCTTCCAGTCTCGTCCATGTTGATACAAAAGTTGGGTATTCATCCTTTCTGATGGAGGCATAATAGTCTATAGTGTATATGGACCACATCTTCCTTATCCATTCGTCCGTGGAAGGGCATCTTGGTTCTTTCCACAGTTTGGCGACCGTGGCCATTGCTGCTATAAACATTGGGGTACAGATGGCCCTTCTTTTCACCACATCTGTATCTTTGGGGTAAATACCCAGTAGCGCAATTGCAGGGTCATAGGGAAGCTCTATTTTTAACT
>PISX010023004.1:0-30612 GCA_004024625.1 Mellivora capensis
TAACAAATAACACGGAGGACATGGGGGGATGGAGAGGAGAAGGGAGTTGAGGGAAATTGGGGGGGAGATGAACCATAAGAGACTATGGACTCTGAAAAACAACCTGAGGGTTTTGAAGGGGCGGGGGGTGGGAGGGTGGGGGAGCCAGGTGGTGGGTATTGTGGAGGGCACGCATTGCATGGAGCACTGGGTGTGGTGTAAAACTATGAACTCTGTTACGCTGAAAAGAAATAAAAAAAAAAAATCTCAAAAAAAAAAAAAAGAAAAAGAAAATAAAACCTAAGTGAGATTGTATACCAACTACTGATGATAAATTTCATTAGCTGAGTTATGAGATGAGTCAATCTCTCTACATTCCAAGATATTAAGAAATTATTTAAAATACAGAAGTAAATGATACAACTCAAAATTATGCTACACTATTATAATCCTTACTTGTATTTTAAGAACTTGAAAGTGATCCAACTCCTTATTCAATAACAGCATTTTAAAAAATCCTATTTTACCTTTCATCTATTTTAACACTCTTGGCAGCTTTGCCTGAGTTTCTCTTTTTATGTTTCCCTTTCTGAAACAAAATACAAAAACACTGTCTTTTCATCCTGCACTTTTAGAACTGTATCTCCTCTTTTCCTTCCTATGGCATGATTATATAGTATTGCTTCCGTACTTGGGGCTAAGCCCTCCTCCTTTCCTATTAACCCTAAAATTCTGCCATTTTATCTTCTGTGCCCTGATTTTTTTCTTTTTAAAACCTATACCTCCTCAAATCACTGTGTAACTCAAAATAGACTTTCGGGGGAGTTGGAAAATGGGCAGTCAAGCAGAGGTATGGAGGGATTGAGGGTGGGTGGAGTTGTAAAGTAGAAACTGACAGAAACAGCAAAGTAACTGACAGGAGAATGTTATCAAGAGCTTATATGCTTATGAGCTTTCTTTCTTTTGGAAAAAAAGGAAAAAAGAAAGTTAGCTTTGACTATTCACAGAAATGAGGTTCTTCTATCTTACATATAAGACATCAGCCTTGTCAGTGCTGAAGTAATTTTTATTATATCAAATTAACCAAAATTAGTTATGTCTAATAGTACCTTAATCTGAAATATTAACTAGGAGAGAATATCTACCATCTAATTTTTCAGGAATTTTCAGAGATACAATTAATTGATAAATTGTATATTCTGTTGGAAACACAAAAGCACTATATAAAGAAAACAAACAGCTAGAGCAAGGTCATAAGGTGAGAGCTTGCCTAAAAGTTTCAAGGAAGAACAAGGAGGTTATGAGGCTGGGCTGAGTGAGTGAAAGGAAACACTATAATATAACAGAGTTTTAGGTTGAGGCAGACATTTTGAAACCTGTAGGCCACTGTATGGACTTTGGCTTTTAGTCTCAGTGAAAAGGAGGAATCATTGCAGTTCTAAGCAGAGTACTGGCAAACTGGTATCAAACTGATATAAACTGGCATACTGGTATAAAAAAAAAAAAAGAATCACCCTAGTATTTTGAGAAGAAACTGAGAGGGTAGATGTAATAGCAGCAAGATCTGTTGCTATTATAGTAACCCCAATCAGTAGATTGGGGTGACAACACTAGAGGTAGTAAACAGTGATAATATAATGTTGAATTTAGTAGCAACAAATATTTCTGATGTATTGGGTAAGTGGTATGGAAAAGAGTGTTGAAAATGGCTCTATTTGTATGTGCATCATGAAAACTGTAGATTCCAGTGGAGGTGGGTAAAGTGCCATGTGAGGCACAATCTGCTGAATCACCACTTACAACAGGAACCTGGTTATTGGAGTGTTCCTGCAAAAGTTCCCTATACAGGAGCTGCAAAACCTCAGAAAATATTAGATTTCTGGATTGTATGAAAAATATTTGGAAGCTACAGAATAAAAGTTGTGTATACTACAAGTAAAGAATATAAAAAGTCATTCAAAGACCTTGATGGGACCTTTTTTCCCAGAAGATTTTTATCCTAAAGAACTGGTATTATGCCAAGATAATAGAAATATATTTCAATATACCCCTAAGAAATTTTTCAAAATGGAGACTATTTCAGCATGGGATGTGTTTTCACAGAATAATTTTTATAAATGATCAAGTGTTGAATATGTTTCCTATTTCATCTCTAACCATGGATCCTAAGATAAAATTTTTTTAAAAGATTTTATTTATTTATTTGACAGAGAGAGAGAGATCACAAGTAGGCAGAGAGGCAGACAGAGAGAGAGGAGGAAGCAGGCCCCCCGCCAAGCAGAGAGCCCAACGTGGGGCTCGATCCCAGGACCCTGAGACCCAACCCACTGAGCCACCAGTTGCCCCAGATGAAATGTATTTTTTTTAAAGATTTTATTTATTTATTTGACAGAGAGAGAGAGATACAAGTAGGCAGAGAGGCAGGCAGAGAGAGAGGGGGAAGCAGGCTCCCTGCTGAGCAGAGAGCCCGATGCAGGGCTTGGTCCCAGGACCCTGAGACCATGACTTGAGCCAAAGGCAGAGTCTTAACCTACTGAGCCACTCAGGTGCCCCGATGAAATGTATTTGTAAGTGAATTATACAAATACCAGTAAATGATGTCCAGTGGCATATAGAAAAAGCATGTTATGAGTGGGTAAAGCTCAAACATATTTCCCTCTCAGAAAGTGTTTTGAGAATATGATTTTATGGTTGGTGAAGTTTGGGAAAATTGATTTATTTGGTAACAAAAAGCAAGGCATTAAAACCCTAACTTATCAATTCTGTTCAATTTATACTGGAACAAGGCATTAAATCCCTAACTTACCAATTCAGTCCAGTTTAAACTGGAAAGAGTTCTGGCATATATTTGATTGAATGAATTTGATGTGTTAATGGAGCAACTTTGAATAACTTCATGATTACAATGTTACAAAATTAACTTTTTATTTAGGACAATGACAGAAAATCATAGAAATTCCTTTTCTAAGATAACACTTAGTTTTTAATTCCTCATTAACCTTGACATGTTTTCATTCAATAAATGTCATTTTGACATATTAATCATATAACTATTCACAGGATACTTCATGAAAATGCCTTATCATATTACCATATCCGAATAAATATGTATTTATAGAAGTTATACTAAAAATGAACTATATCTGGGCAAAAAGGGTAATCCATAAAGGAGATGGGGATAGAGTGAACACTTAGACAAAGTGAAGCCAAGAGGGGAAACAGATGAAAGCAGAGGGAATGCTCAACTATGTTGAGCGCTGCCTGTAGTTTGAACAATCCATGAACTGAAAATTGACTACTAGATTTTCTAAAATAGAGATAATTCTGACCTTGACAAGAACAGTGTTTATAGACTGATGAAGTAAATTGGGTTTTAGAGCATGAGATGAGAGGAACTGGAGGAAGAATGCATAAAAAACTCACTTGAAAAGTGTTCTAAAAAAGCCAGAAAACTGAACAAAAGCTGACAGGAAAATGTTATCAAGAGCTTATGTGCTGGGGAGCCTGAGTGGCTCAGTTGGTTAAAAGTCTGCCTTCGTCTCTGGTGATGATCTCAGAGTTCTGGAATCAATCCCCACCTCAGGCTCCCTGCTTAGTTGGGGGGTCTGCTTCCCCTTCACCATCTCCCTCTCCCCCTCATTCATACTCTCACTTTCTCAGATAAATAAGAAAAACTTTTAAAAAAGAGCTTATGTGCATATATGGTAGAAAATGAAAATTTCATATTGTAGTAAAAAGAAGGAAGTCCTAAAGCACTGTCTTTAAATAGGTAAGAGAAGATTGACTCTCATGCACAAGTAGAGATATTTTTTCATTAAAGAATGATAATTACATGTACAGTAAAAAGCTATAAAGCAGAGAACATAGTTGCCTGTGTTGGTAATTGGATAGTTGTAGTTATTAGGGTCTGCAAAAATTCTTAAGACTTCAGTTTTCTCAGTGGAGTAGGAATAAAAGCAACTGGTTTGTGATAATAGCAAAACAGCTAATGTGGTATGAATGGAGAGGAGGAAGTATAAAATGATCACATTGGAGAGTGGTAAAGCGAGTGGACTAGCAGTTGCCTGTATGCGTGTTGTTCAGTTTAAAGGGTCTACTTGATGTTTGTAGGCAAGAAATTAAAATAATAATTTTTAGTGTGGCTTCATGTTTTTCTCTCACCATACTTTGCCAAAAGGATAGATAGGCACAGAATATGGATGATATTAGTGGCAGTACTTCTCAAAATAATTCTACAATTTGTGATTAATATTACTTGGTAAACACTGTATAAATCCTAGGTCTGAGGAAAAGTGATCAAGGATGATAGCAAGACTAGTGGCTTTGGTTTCATGTGAATCAATTCATATTTCTAAGAAAGAGAAAGGGGTAAAATTTGAGACAAAGAGGATAATAAAAATGGCATATTAGACAAATGCCTTTGGAATCTCACTGCATATAGGCTTAGGTGACAGTAAGACATAATGATCTGGGCTCCAGGACTCAGGAAAGCATTATACACTAGAAATGGAAATTGGAAAAAATTTAGCACATAAAAGGTAATTTAATCCACTGGAAAGAATTATATGATCCAAGTGGTTCACCTAGAATTAGAAGACAATGACTTATCTAACTTAGCAGAGCATAGATATTCATGAAATGGTCAAAGAAGCAGCTAGCAGAGAACACTAAAAAGAAATCTCAAGAGCTAGGAGGGAAATTCTAGACACATAAGAAGTGACTGTTTCAAAAACTTAGAGTATAATAAGGCAAAATCAAGATCAATGGGTGGAAATAGATGGCCCAATATGACCCAGAGTGTATAGAATATTCCAGGTCATTAGCACCCTTCACTTTTTTTTCACTTTTTTTTGATAATTTTTTAAATTAAATCTTGGGATTTTTGGATATGAATGTGGGACTACTAATGTAATTTATCTTAATGAAGGATAATAATTTATCAATACTTTTAGATCACAGACTAGCTTTATATGTACTTCTTTAACTCTCAGAAATTAAAATGACCTTATTTGGGAAAAAAAACAGATTTCTGCAATTTCCAAATGGAGTAATAAATTGTTATTTTCAGATTTTGTACTTCTACAAGGGAAAAAAATGCTATCATTCAATTTCATGGATCTAAAAGTTCTCTCAAAAGTCCTGTCATTTGTTAATATTTTTCAGTGAACTGTGGATTTGATTCTCCTCTCAGTTCTGTTTTCATTTGAGAACTTAAAATCCAATCCACCCCACATTTCACATTTCACTTAAAGCACATCTTTGAAACATTCTGATAGACCCAAGGAGGATTAACCTGCATTCACACTTTTGTGTAACTTTAATAAAATAATTAGATTTATAACTTGTGAATATTAAACACAAACAGAATTGAGAATCTTGATTTTGGAAGAGATTTGATGTAAAAAGTTTTAGATACAAACTTCTCAGTCCTTTAAAAAAAGAGTGAGTAGAGTAAGTTTGTGGATGTGAAATGAGGAATTTTGTCAAAAAGTAACAGATTTCAATGTCACGGAGGCAACAGAAGCTTGGGAGAATGTGAGTAAAGGGGATGAAATTCTACAATATAAAATCTTACTCATTTTGATCCAGGCTCTATTAGCAGGTATTTGCATGTGCCAGTCATTTTATACCTTCTGATGAAATAGATGCTAAAGTTTTCTTGTGCCAAGGTATCAAATACACAGACTTCAAGGTCCTCTAGCTAAATCCAACATGCTCATTATAGACCCATCGTATTTCTCTCTGAACTTTTATTTAATTTCTGTTCAATCCTTAACTAAAACCACTGTCGCTCCTCAAATGGTAGGAAGTTATATAACAGAAATTCAGTGGAGGATGAGAACAGCTTCAGAAATGGAAATTGGAAAGTTTCCAAAATGGAAATTGGCTTCCAAATCATTACCTTTTTTTAAATTTATTTTTAAAATTTTATTTATTTATTTATTTATTTTTCCACCTCATTTCTTAATGTCATACTAATAATTATGTCATCATGAATATATTTATATGTGGGAAACTCTGGAGTGACATCACCAGAATTGGTAGTACTTGTGTAATATAAACCAAGTAATGAATTTAAGTTTGTGTATCTATTAGATGAAGAGCTAAATTATGTATTAAATTAAAAGGAGTCTACAGGGGCACTTGGGTGGCTCAGTCATTAAGCGTCTGCTTAGTTTCAGGTCATGATCCCATGGTCCTGGAATTGAGTCCCACATCAGGCTCCCTGCTCAGTGGGAAGCCTGCTTCTCCCTCTCCCATTCCCCCTGCTTGTGTTCCTTCTCTCGCTGTGTCTTCTATCAAATAGATAAAATCTTAAAAAAAAAATCCTCCTTAAAAAAATAAATAAAAATAAAAGGAGTCCACAAAATAATTAAAATGTTATCACATTTTTTTCCAAAATTGTGTTTTTAATTATTGTTTAACATCCATCTTAAAGAGAAAGGTGCAACTAATATTGAATTATTTTACAGAAACTTTTGACAAACTTTTGAATTAAAATGTGCTTTTAGGGACGTCTGGGTGGCTCAGTTGGCTGAGCAGCTGCCTTAGGCTCAGGTCATGGTCCCAGTGTTCTGGGATCTAGTCCCACATTGGGCTCCTTGCTCGGCAGGGAGCCTGCTTCTCCCTCTGCCTCTGCCTGCCACTCTGTCTGCCTGTGCTAGCTCTCTCGCTCTCTCTCTGACAAATAAATAAATAAAATCTTTTTTAAAAAAAGCATAAAATGTGCTTTTATTGAATTATATTATTTTTACAAATGTCAAATAAATTTTGTATCAATTAGTTTTCATCATTTATAGGGCAATTTCTACATCATTTTTTTATTTTATTTTATAGACACATCACATTCCATGCTAAGAAAGGAATGTCTATAAACAATCATGTGTTAATTTGAGTCCAGTTTGTTTATTACAGTGGACCAGAGTGGAATAAGTCTTACTTTCAAAGATTGTCATTCTCCATTCCAATTTATTTTTGTTACATTCCAATTCAACTCTGTCAACTATTTCCTACAGCTGGCTGGATTTTAGCCAGAAACTCAAAGAAATTTAAGAGGAGTGAATGAGAAAACAATTGAAGCAGTATAGATAAAACATACTAAAAACAAATTTAGAGAACTCCCTAATGAATGTTTGACATTTTCAGATTACCCCAAGACATTGATGAGCATACAAATTATGCCACTAATTGGCATAAATTCAATGAAAAAAAAACTAATCTCTACTTAATATGTAACCAGAAAGGAAGGTTTTGAATTATCAATGTTAAAATTGATTTTCAAACTTGGAAACCTTTAAAAAGATTAAATAAAAAGCTCACACTTGTTTGGACTTGTATATTTATTTATCCCAGAAATTTTTACTTCTTAAAAAGTAATTTTTAGTTAAAGAGTTATAGAAATATTTGCCAAGAAATCAAGTTCCATATCTGCCATTAGTAAAAACCTTTACCTATTAAAATATATCACAACTCTATCAACCTATTGCATTCAATATATCATATGTTTGGGGGCATTAAATTAATCTTGTCCTGAAAGGTGGACAGAAATCTTGTCTATTTATTTTTGTTCTCTTTATTATATTCTAAACAACTTTGAAATAGTCTTCTGTGCTAATATTAATATAAATTGAGGGCTTGGATTGAGGTTAACTCCCTTTCTGAATTCAATCATTTCTTTCCTGAAAAATGTTGATGTGACCTGAAAGTTTATCGTCATAGCAAAAAAAAAAAAAAAAAAGAAGAAGAAGAAGACACTGTTGTCCAACTTGAGTAAATTTTAAGAAAAAAACAAATGGGTTGTGTATTGGTCTATATGCATATAACAATTTTTCTTTTACAGTTTCTATGGGATTGTTATGTACTTGATTACATATGCTAATGAAGGCAGATAATAGGAAAGAATGACTGCATATACTTGGGGAAAATTTTTATATTTGCACAATAATGAATGAGCAAATACTTTATTTCACATTTCCAGAGACTCTATTACTTATCTTTTCATTTTTACTAATCCAGTAGAAAAAAACATATCTCTTTGTTTCAATTTTCAGAGTACCTTTCACATATACCCTAGCCATTTAAGTTTGCATGTGAGAGAATTATATATTTCTAACTTTTTTTCAGTCAGTTTTTCTATTGGGTTGTCTAAATTTCTATAAATTTTAAATACTTAAATTCTGTATTTTACAAATATTGGTCTTATAGTTTATGATTTGGAATAGAACACATCAACAGAAGCAGGGAGAAGAAGTGGACACTTCTGGTGAAGTTATGTATTTCTAATATCTATTAAGATATAAAATGCAGGGGTGCCTGGGTGGCTCAGTGATTAAGTATCTGCCTTTGGCTCAGGACATGATCTCAGGGTTCTGAGATTGAGCCCCACATCTGGCTCCCTGCTCAGCGGGAAGCCTGCTTCTCCCTTTCCTACTCCCCCTGCTTCTGTTCCTTTTCTCACTGTGTCTCTCTGTGTCAAAAAAAATAAATAAAACCATTAAAAAAAAGATATAAAATGCGTACCAGCCTTAGACATATTGTTCAGCTAAACAAATGAGTTAAATTTATATAAAGAACATGATTCTTGAAGAAAACTGCCCAGATTCACATATGAGCTCTGTTAACTGCATGTTGTTAGGAAAGTTTCTTTTCTTTTTCCTTCAGTTTCATCATCATTTGTTTAGGTTGCATATTTTTATTTGTTTGGTGTGAAGAAGTTGCTGGATGGAACAAGATTGCATAAGGATGAATGGCTATTATTACACGTTTTTTCATTCATTTTTGCATTTCATTTTGTTTTGTGGTGAGCATGTTACTTTTAAAAATTTAAGAATTACAGTTCTAGGCTTTACATGATATAAGTAATTATATTAAGTTCTATTTTTGTTTTTATTGTATTTATAAATGCATATTTATTCAAACAATTTAAAAATCCAATGTATTTGTAAATCATTCTATTTCTTTATTGAAGTACTCCATTGAAAATATTTATCTTTATGACTTATTCATTGTTAGATAAATCTTTCAGATTATTCATTCAACACTTCTGAGAATGGAGAGTATAATCAGTGTCTTATTGTGGTCTGTCATAGTTAGTAAACAGTCAAGATTTGGATACTTAATTTCACAAGCAAAAAAGGATATGCTAGGTTAATACCTTGGTCAAACAAAGGTATGAGCATGCCAAAGTCTTTGTCTGCCAAAAATCTTTATTGACCTGTTCCTCACCCTCTGGCAGTGAGGACCATCATTCTGCACGTGTGTGTGTGTGTGTGTGTGTGTGTGTGTGTGTTACCTGATACAAAGATAAGGTTTTGTGAAATCTCATTCAAGCTAACATATATCAGATTATATATTTATTATATATATTATATATGTTTCCATTACTTGCCTGTACATATCTGCTTCAATTTGACAATTTTAGCAACTTTGCCTAAAGCCAATCAATGGTTTTCTATCTTTTTGCATGCATGATGACATAAACTCTACCCTTCATATGGCAACACGTATTTTACATTACTGAAGTATTCCTTAAACTTATTTTCTTGGAAAAATGCCTTAGCCTTTCTAGCTCACTAGATTTCTAGTCAAATCAATTAGATTCATTTCAAGCAACACTAATGTACCACAGGCCAAAAATATACTGTCAGCTTTTTGTAAGGATGAATGAAATATATCCTGTTATCCTCAAGTAAAATAATTCACAAAGTAATGCACTATTTCTTCAGGTTTTGGCATCCACAGAACACTCAATTTTAATTCATGTACCAGTAGCCTAATAATTTCATGAAATTTTATAAAGATTCAAATCAATTGAAAAAATAAACCTAAGTCACATCAATAAGAGAAAGAGCTATTTGCAATCAACAGACAAGAAATCTGGTTTATGATTTATGGGCATCTGGGTGGCTCAGTTGGTTTAGCATCTGCCTTCAGCTCAGGTCATGGTCTCAGGGTCCTGGGATGGATCCCCACATGGGACTCCCTGCTCAGTGGAAAGCCTGTTTCTCCCTCTCCCTTGCTGCCACCCCTTCCCCCTCACTTATGTGCTCTCTCTCTCTCTCTATGTCAAATAAATAAATAAAATCTTAAAAAAAATAAGCTAATTATATACTCTATGTTGGAATATAGTGGAGTGAAGAAACTGTTAGAGAGCAACACAAAGGCATATGAAGACATAATGCTTACTGGTAAAGGTGAATATTTAGAAAAAATAATGTGAGAATATAATGGTAGTGTGAAAGACACTATTTATTTTGGTATAGAATTTGAAGAATGTATAAAAGTCATAAAATTGTTAATGGATACAAAATATGTAAGGAGAAAAATTATAACATTAGTAAAATAAAGTTGGGTAAGGAAATATAAAAGAGTAGAAATAATTGAAGTTAAGTTGTTATTAGTTCAAATGGATTATTGTAACAATAATATATTTAATGTAAGTCCCAAGGGGAACAAACACACCAATAGGATTCAACAGTACATTGAAAGGATTATTTACCACAACCAAGTGGGATTACTCTTGGGCTGCAAGCTTGGTTCATTATTCACAAATTAATCAATTTGTTATAATACATTAATAAAAGAAAGAAGAACTATATGATACTCTCAATAGATGCTGAAAAAACATTTGACAAAGTACAGCATCCTTTCTTGATCAAAACACTTCAAAGTGAAGGGATAGAGGGTACCTACCTCAATATCATTAAATCCGTCTATGAAAAACCCACAGTGGATATCATTCTCAATGGAGAAAAACCTAGAGCTTTTCTGCTAAGGTCAGGAACACCAGAGGGATGTCCCTTATCACCACAGCTATTCAACATAGTTCTAGAAGTCCTGGCCTCAGCAGTCAGACAACAAAAATAAATAAAAACATCTGAATCAGCAAAGAAGAAGTCAAACTATCACTCTTTGCAGATAATATGATACTTCATGTGGAAAACCCAAAAGACTCCACTCCAAAACTGCTAAAACTCATACAGGAATAGTGTCAGGATATAAAATCAATGCACAGAAAACAGTTGCATTTCTATGCACCAATAGCAAGACAAAAGAAGGAGAAATTAAGGAGTCAATCCCATTTACAATTGCACCAAAAACCATAAGATACCTCAGAATAAACCTAACCAAAGAGGCAAATAATCTGTACTCAGAAAACTATGAAGTACTCATGAAAGAAATTGAGGAAGACACAAAGAAATGGAAAAAAAATGTTCCATGCTCATGGATTGGAAGAACAAATACTGTGAAAATGTCTATGCTACCTTAAAGCAGTCTACATATTTATGCAATCCCTATCAAAATACCATCATTTTCCCCAAATAAATGGAACAAATAATCCTAAAATTTATATGGAACCAAAAAAGACCCCAAATAGCCAGAGGAATGTTGAAAAAGAAAGCCAAAGTTGGTGACATCACAATTCCAGACTTCAAGCTGTATTACAAAGCTGTAATAATCAAGACAGTATGGTATTGGCACAAAAACAGACACATAGATCAATGGAACAACATAGAGAGCCCAGAAATAGACCCTCAACTTTATGATTAACTAATCTTCAACAAAGCAGGAAAGAATTTCCAATGGATAAAAGACATTCTCTTCAACAAATGGTGTTGGGAAAATTAGACAGCCACATGCAGAAGAACAAAACTGGACCATTTCCTTACACCACACACAAAAATAGACTCAAAATAGATGAAAGATCTTAGTGTGAGACAGGAATCCATCAAAATCCTTGAGAAGAACATAGGCAGCAACCTCTTCGACCTCAGCCGCAGCAACTTCTTCCTAGATACATCACCAAAGACAAGGGAAGCAAGGGAAAAAGTAAACTATTGGGACTTCATCAAGATCAATAGCCTTTGCACAGCAAAGAAAACAGTCAACAAAACCAAAAGACAACTGACAGAATGGGAGAAAATATTCGCAAATGACATATCTGATAAAGGGTTAGTATCCAAAATCTATAAAGAACTTATCAAACTCAACACCCAAAGAACAAATAATCCAATCAAGAAATGCAGAGGACATGAACAGACATTTCTGTAAAGAAGACATCCAGATGGTCAACAGAAACATGAAAAAGTGTTCCACATCACTCGGCATCAAGGAAATACAAATCAAATCCACAATGAGATACCACTTTCCTTACACCAGTCAGAATGGCTAAAATTAACATGTCGGAAATGACAGATGTTGGAGAGGATGTGGAGAAAGGGGAAACTTCCTAAACTGTTGTTGTAAATGCAAGCTGGTACAGCCATTCTGGAAAACAGCATGGAGGTTCCTCAAAAGTTGAAAATAGATCTACCTTATGACCCAACAATCGCAGTAGTGGGTATTTACCCTAAAGATACAAATGTAGTGATCTGAAGGGCATGTGCACCCCAAGGTTTAAAGCAGCAATGCCCAGAATAGCCAAACTATGGAAAGAACCTACATGTCCATCAATAGATGAATGGATAAAGAAGAGGTGGTATATGTATACAATGGTATATTATACAGCCATCAAAAGAAACGAAATATTGTCATTTACAACGATGTGGATGGAACTAGAGTGTATTATGCTGAGCAAAGTAAGTCAATCAGGCAAAGACAATTATCATATGATCTCTCTAATATGAGGAATTTGAGAGGCAGGGTGGAGGGTTATTGACAGCACGGAAATTAAAAATGAAACAAGATGGGACAGGAAGGGAGACAAACCATAAGAGACTCTTAATTCCATGAAACAAACTGAGGGTTGCTGGGGGGTGGGGTAGGGATAGGGTGGCTGGGTTATGGACTTTGTGGGGGTATGTGCTATGGTGAGTGGTGTGATATGTAAGCCTGATGATTCACAGACATGTACCTGTGGGGCACATAATATGTTATATATTTATAAAGAAATTAATTTACTAATTTATTAAAAAAAAAAGAATAGGTAAAAACTTCCCTAATCTGGAGAGGGAAACAGATATCCAAGTCTAGGAATCAGAGTCCCAAAAAAGATGAAGCCAAGGAGGTCCATACTGAAACACAAAATAATTATAATGACAAAAATATAGTGGTCAAGAGAGAATTTTAAAAGCAGTAAAGGAAAACAGTTACAAAGGAAACCCAGAAAGCTATCAGCTGATTTTTCAGCCAAAACTTTGCTGACCCAAAAGAAAATGGTAGAACATATTCAAAATGATGAAGGAAAAAAAAATCATACAACCAAAAATACTCCACCCAGAAATGTCACTATTGAGAATTGAAGAAAATATAAAACGTTTCCCAAAATTAAAGGAGTCCATCATCACCAAACCAGCATTATAAAAAATGTTAAAAAGAATTCTCTAAGTGGAAAGACAAAGCCAGATCTATCTGAAATTATGATGGAAAATTATTTCACTGGTGAAAGCAAACATATAGTGAATGTAGATTAATCATTTATAAAGTCAGTATTGACGTTAAAACCCAAAAGTAATAAAATCGATTAGATACAAAAACTAAAAGGGATACATAATATAAAAGCATTTAAAATATGACATCATATACATAAAACATAAAGGGGGAGTAAAAATTAACTGCTTTTAGAATATGTTCAGACTTAAGTGAACCCAAAGGTAACCACAAATCATAAACCCATAATATATACGCAAATATAGAGAAAGGAATCCAAGCATTATACTAAAAGCAGCCTTCAAATCACAAGAGAAGAAGAAAGCAACAGAGAAGCACTACAAAAACAACCAGAAAACAATGAACAAAATGACAATAAATACATACTTGTTATGTAAGACTCAGAGCCAAGGGTGAATGATAACTCAGCAAGACCAAAGACATGATCCAGGACCGTGATTGAGACAAGGTTTATTGGACGAACTTACATATAGGGAGTTCCAGAGAAGCAGGTTTGACAAGGCATCCCACTGCTAGAACTGACACAACAGGAATTTATAGTGAGAAACTGGGCTAGAAACTCTCTGTAGCCTTTTTGCTCCTTGCTGGCGAGTATTTCAAGTGCGTCCATCCAGACATTCTTCATTATAAAGAAAATGCGTGGGTTGGTCACACCAGAGTCCCTGACCTTGAATCCTGAACACTATTTCTCTACCTACTCTGCTTGATGGGAATACAGAGAGAAGATGGAATCTGTACATTCTAAAGATAATGATTAGCAAGGGGATTCAGGATATGCATGTGCGAACCACCCCTCCAGGATGTGCCGTACAGAAATCCACTGATAATTATTTTAAATATAAATGGATTAAGTGTTTCAATCTAAAGACATGTGGTGACTGAACAGATACTAAAACCAGGTCCAGCAAATATGCTATCTACAAGAGACTCATATCAGACCCTAAGGCAAATATAGACTGAAAGTGAAAAGATGGAAAAATACATGCTACGCATATGGAAATGAAAAAAAAAAGTCACAGGGTAACAATGCTCATATCAAATAAAATAGACTTTAAAACAATGACATTAGCATGAGTCAAAGAAGGGCACTACATCATAATAAAGCAATCAATCCTACCAGAGCATATAACAATTGTAAATATCTTTGCACCCAGTATATGAGCATATACATACACAAAGTAAGTATTAACAGACATAAAGGGAGAAACAGACAGTAATACAGTAATAGTAGGGGACTTTAACACCTCACATCAATAGCTAGATCATCAAGATAGTAAATCAACAAGGAAAGAGTGGCTTTGACTGACATGTTAGACAACTTGGACATTATAAACAAACACAGAATATTCCACACAAAAACAACAGAATACACATTTTTTTCAAGTGTGCATGGAAGACTTTCCAGGATAGGACACATGTTATTCCACAAAACAAATCTCATGTACCAAGATGATTAAAATCCTATCAAGTATCCTTTCTGATGACAGTTATAAAACTAGAAATTATAAGAAAAACATATCTGGAAAAAAGCAAATATGTGAAGCTTAAAGAACATCCTACTAAACATTGCATGAGTCAACCAAAAAAATCAAAGATGAAATTAAATAAATACATCAAGACAAATATCAAAACAAAAATGCAATGGTCCAAAATCTTTGGAATTCAACAAAAGAATTCTAAGAGGAGAGTTAATAGGGATACAAGCTTATTTCAAGAAACAAGAACAATCTCAAACAACTTTACCTTAAACCTAAAAGAGATAGAAAAAGAGGAATAAAGTCCAAAGCTAGTAGAAGGAAGGAAATAAGGAAGATTAGAATAGAAATAGAAACATAATAGAAAACACAATAAAAAAGATCAATGAAAGCAAGAGCTAGTTCTCTGAAAAGACAAAATTAGTAGCCTTTAGTCAGATTCATCAAAAAAGAGAGAGAACTCAAAATCAGAAATGAAGGAGGAGAAATATAACCAACACCAAAGAAATACAAAGAATTATAAGACAATATTATGAAAAACTATATACCAACAAAATATATCCATTTTATCCACCTATTATAAATGGATAAATCCCTAGAAAAATATAATCTTCCAAAACTGAGTTGGAAAGAAATAGAAAATATAAGCAGACCAATTACTACTAATGAAATTGAATCAGTAATCAAAAATTACCAACAGACAAAAGTCCAGCACAATTTGGCTTCACAAGTGAATCTAACAAACCATTTAAATAAGAGTTAGTATCTATTCTCTTAAAACTATTTAAAACAACAACAACAACAAAAAGGAAAAACCCAAATTCATTCTGTTTTGCCAGCATCAGTCTGATGTCAAAACCAGACAAAGACACCACAAAAAAGGAAAACCATAGGCCAATATATCTGATTGAAATAGGTTTAAAAATTCCCCCAAAATAAATATTGGCAAACTACATTCAATACATTAAAAGGATCATTCACTAGGATCAAAGGGGGTTTACTGCAGGGATACAAGACTAATTTAATATTTGCAAATCAGTCACCATGACATGCCACATTAACACAACAAAGATACAAAAAAAAACATATGATCATATCAATAGATGCAGAAAAGGCATATCAAAAATTCATTGTTCAGGGGCGCTTGGGTGGCTCAGTTGGTTAAGTGACTGCCTTCAGCTCAGATCACGATCCTGGAGTCTCAGGATCGAGTCCCACATCAGGCTCCCAACTCCTCGGGGAGTCTGCTTCTCCCTCTGACCTTCTCGCCTCTCATGCTCTCTCTCACTGTCTCTCTCTCAAATAAATAAATAAAAATCTTAAAAAAAAATTCATTGTTCAGAAAAAAAAACCTCAACAAAGTGCTTTTAGAGGTAACATTTTCAGCATAATAAAGACCATATATGAAAAACCAATAACTAATGTTATACCTAATGGTGAAAAACTGAAAGCTTTTCTTCTAAGATCAGAAACAAGACTAGCATGTCCATTTTGCCACTTTCATTCAACATTGTAATGGAAGTCTAGGTGCAGCAATCAAACAGGAAAAAGAAGTAAAGGTCATCCAATTTGCAAAGAATTAAAATGGTCACTATTTGCTGATGACATACTATTACAGAAATCCCTTAAGAACCCACCAAAAAAAAATATATATATATATACATAAATATATATATGTATATATATATATATACTGATGAATGAAATCAATAAACTTGCAAGATATAAAATAAATATACAGAATTTGGTTGCATTTCTGGATGATAATAATAACATATCAAAAAGCCAAATTAAGCAAATGACCATATTTACAACTGCACCAAAAAGAATGGGATGTCTAGGAATAAATTTAACCAAGGAGGTGAAAGATCCAAATACTAAAAATCTGTAAGACATTGATAAATGAAATTGAGGATGACAGAAATAAATTTAAATATATATCTTGCTCATTAACTAGAATAATACTGTTAAAATGTCCAAACTACCCAAAGCAATCTATGAATTCAATGCACTACCCATCAAACCACAATATCATTTTCACAGAACTAGAACAAATCATCCTAAAATTTGTAAGGAACCACAAAAGAACTTGAATAGCCCAAGAAATCTTGAGAAAAAACAAGTCTGGAGGTAACATAATCCCAGATTTCAAGATATATTACAAAACTGTTTCTACTTCCTTGGTGTTAGTTGTGATCTCTCCCTTTTCATTCATAATTTTATTAATTTATTAATTTAATCATCTAAAAGATAATTACTCCCATAAATACAAACACACAGACACACAGAATATGTGCCTGTTACTTAAGTTTTTGACCCAGACAGCCATATAAATGTATCTCCTCTTAAAAACACTGGGAGCTTTTCAAAATACTTGCATTAATACTTTGAGAATATTACTCATCACAGCTTTGATAAATATACTGTAACTTATATATAATATATAAATAACTCAGCTTCACTTAGCTATATCAAAATATAGCTTCAAATAACCTTTTAATTTTCCCCCAATCCCTGTGTATAGTATGGAGTTCTATTAAAAAGAATCATTAACTCTCTCCCCAAATCAAATGGAGTTTCTAAAATATATAAAGAGGAACAGAATAAGACATCCCAAAAACGTTTCTTTGGCATAAGGATTATTTTGAACATATTATTTTTAAGAAATAGCAGACACAAAAAAGCACTAAAAAACAGTAGTTACTTTCAAGATTTACAAGCATAGTCTCCATTTGTAAGGGAATCTTCCTTTCTGTACCAGGAAGAAAAGATGACTGAAACTATAGAAACTCTTATCAATAGAAAACATAGACGTAGTTCTTCATAACCACTATACCCCTTTTTTACTGTGCTTTTCTTGGTAACCTCCCATAAATGACTTCCTACATGGTAGGAGGTATACATGTTATTGATTTTTTTTTCCTATAAATCTGGAGATTGGGGCAGGATGATAGGTCTCAGCCAAGAACCCAGAAGGCTGTAAGGATAATTATTTTTCCTCCTCTAAATATATTACCAATATCAGGGTTTTCTATGATCATATTTCCAAATTTGAGACTTTCTCTGAATATCTATTTTTGTATTTCTCTTGTAACACTTTTATTGTACTATATTCCGATAAGAAAATATTCATGTGCATTGTACTCTAGTAGATCTTCTTGGACATGGTCTATTTCCTGATTTTTGTTAAATTTCCCATCATTCCTTTCTTTGTTGTATTTATAGTACCAGTGGTAGAAACTCTTTTGTTGTTGTTTTTCTTACTATCTATCCAGTTGTATGTTGATATATTAAGAAAGAGACAACAAACACAAAATAGAGTCACTTGTGTTAGGCCCACATCATTAAATCAAAGCTTAATACCTAACTTATGGTTTCAAACTATCCCTGATCAGCACTAGTAAAACAATCTGCCTGATAGCCTCCTCTTGTCCCCTAAAGGAAGTTGATCTTCCAACAAAAAGCCACTTCTTGATAGTAAATTCCTTGTGTCATTCCTTTCTGCCTAATAAGCCTTTCATTTTGTACAGCTTTTCAGGGCTCATTTTTATCTGCTACATGGGATGCTGCCCAATTCACGAATCATTAGATAAAGCTAATACAATCTTTAAAATTGACTCCGTTGAGTTTTTTTCTTTTTTTAGACCAAGAGCCTAAGAATTTTCATTAGACATTGCTTTTTAGATAGTGTTTTCTATCTAAATTTTAAGTTTATTATATGAGAACATATATTTTTCCATTTGCTCATCCTAGCCCCTACTTTTTACTATGTGGAATGATTAAATTGTTTATTTTATCCATGTTTCACATCTTCAGGATCCCAGCTGAAAATTTATTTTGTCAATATTCTTATAGATATAAATGCTAAAAATTCATCTATTGGCTTAAAAGAAAATTCATTTGTTCAAGGAATGAATATTGCACAGGAAAGTCAATACCTTTAACAGAGACAATAGTAGAGCTCATCATGTAACAACAATGTCATTATCAGCTCTATATCCTTTCATACATATCATAAGGTATAAGTCCTCTTTCTCTAGCCATGACAACTTAAAAGTCACAGCCTTATGCCAACAGGACAGAGAAGATAGAACTTTAACTTATTTTATAATGAAAAATCTTTAGCTTCGTTCAAATCAGATCAACTGATTTCACACATGTGTATCTTTAAATCACCCAACAAGGCTCAGTGTATGTAACATTTATTAAGAAAATATGAGATATATGTGGAAGGAAGTGGTCAATTCCACTCAAATTAAATGATGTAAGAGTGAGGAGTGGTTTCCTCTGGAAAATTCAAGAGTTCATTTTCTGGAAGAATAGTAGAAAGATACACTATTATTCCAGAATACTGCAGTGTTGGGTTTTTTTCTTAAGATTTTATTTATGTATTTGACAGACAGACAGGGGAAGCAGATTCCCTGACAAGCAGAGAGCCTGATCCGGGGCTTGATCCCAGCACCCTGGGATCATGACCTGAGCCGAAGGCAGAGGCTTTAACCCACTGAGCCACCCAGGTGCCCCTACTGCAGTGCTTTTAAAACTGTTAAGGGATAGTTTCTTGAGGGCAAAGCCTCTGTCTTCTTTGCATGGAGTGTCAAAAACATTAAGTTGAATGAATTGTTTTATACCAGAAGGGTGGTCCAACTTTATACTACAGATTTTTTTAAGGTTTAATAATTTTTTTAAAGATTTTTTTTCTCTTGCTATTGAAAACAGAAGCCGAGCTTCTAATTTTCAGTATCCATTATCTTCCCAGAGTTTGTAGATTATGGTTAAGTTCACATACCAAAAAAAAAAAAAAAAAAAATTCCTTCATTCCTTCCCCTAACTGTGTTCTTTACATTGTGACATGAGGAGTAGTTGTGGGTGGGTAAAGCTTATAGATTTTGGTGTTCAGGTTTGGGAATTTATACTAGACACATATATACACACATGTATTCAGGTATATTCATTACTCTATGTCCATGTACAGATAGGTGGGTAGCTGGATATATACACAGAAATACCCTTTACTTATTTTAGTAAGGCTGCAGGCCTGAGAAATTAAAGTGGTAAAAACTCATTATTTATACAATGAAACAATTGATAGTCTTTTTTCTTGTGACAAAAACCTTTTCAGTTCTTGTTCTATTTTTATATTTTTTTCCATTTTGCAAACTTTAAAAATATGAATTATTTTTACATTATATGCTTCTTTATTTAAAAGTTCACAATAATTCTTTATCTAATTTAAAACTATACTAAAAATAATTTAATTATTTCAGCTAATTGATATATGCTACTTAATTCTAATACTATTTATAGTATAATCAAAGCATATACCTGTTTCCATGTTTATTTCTTTTTTTAAGTAAGTTCTACATCCAATATGGGGCTTGAACTCATGACCATGAGATCAAGAATCATATGCTCTACTGACTGAGCCAGCCAGGTGCCCTATAATAAATGTTCCATTTATTAATGCAAGCAAGGTTTCAACCACATAGCCAGCTACAAATGACTTTTAAGTTATGCATTTGTGCAAGGAACACATTTCTGGATGAATGATGATCATAGGCCCTGGCATTAAATTATGAACTAACCCTAAAGATTGTTAGTCAGACATATTTTAGTACTTGAAAATTATAGGTCAGTATACATACCCCCCCCCCACCAAATCTACCTACTTGTTTCAGTGATCTGGTACATTGAATTATATGCAATAGGTTCCTTCTAAAACTATACAGAAATATTAAATATGTAAATTGATATAGAAAAAAACCTTAATGAATTCAGTATTTCTAGCTAGAATTTAATATTAGGAAACGTATACTTTCTTTAAATTATCCAGGAGACTCATTTTTATTCACAGGTAACAGGAAATTATTTCTGACAGAAAACTTGTTCTAAACCAGGATTGTATGATTTTTCCAGTTGGCATAGTAAAGAAGGAATAAATTTCCATAGACTGAGTTCATTATGACTAATTTTACAGCCTACTGGTAGATTTATGCTATACTATATGAATGTTTTTGACAAGTCTCAGCCTTTAAAACATGTTATATAAATCATTAATACCAAATTTCCTTCTAAATTTTTACAACAACCTGTTGGTTACAACAGGACTCATATTTTGATTTGATAATGCTATAGAAGAGTGTCCTCCCCCAGGATTATATTTTACTTTCAGTACAGAATGCATATTTACAATAAGTGTTTTTGGATCAAAAATGCCATCCTTAAGAAACAGTTAGAGATGCTAGTGGAATATAAGAATCCTGAGCTCCTTGGTCCCACAACTACATCTATGTAACCAACTCTGAAAATGATCTAAAGAATGGCAGAACAGATTTTCCATGGCTAGTCATAGAGAAAGGGCCACCCTGAAAAGGATAGGAGAGGCAGAAAAGTGGTCAGAATCCATACTTCTCACATGACTAACCACAAACAAGAGAGAGAGCCCAAGAACAGAAAAATAAGGTGACTATGCTCCACACCAAGCACCTGGCTGTGGGGACTGTCACTGGTAACACAAGTCCCTATAATATCTAGTTTTGAAAATCAATGGGACTTAACTCCAAGAGATCCAAAGCAATACAAAACTGAGTACTTTCCCTTAGAAAGCCAGCAAACCGAAACCAAAACAACACAGAAAGAGCAGTTTGAAAAGTGCCAGGGTTATACATGAAGTAGATTTATAGATTAATCTTAGAACCTGTGCTGGAGGGGGCAGGGATTTGCAGGAGATCTCTCTAGGAACAAAAGTGATGAGTGGTGTCATTTTCTCACCATCACTCAAGCTAAGTAGCTGGACATACAGAAGTCAGTTCTGAAAATCTCAAAATACTTTGTCATCAATGTGTGTCCCACCTGGCATTCCCCTGCAGACCTACCCTACTCAACCTGCCCACCTCAGCAGGCATTCCTCCAACCAACTTCTACCCAGTAGGCAGCCTCAGTCAGGAGTTGCACCATTACAAAAAGACTCCTGCCCTGGGTAAGTGGTAGGGGGTGGAGTAGGGTATGTGGAGATCTCCACACACCAGCACGCTTGCAAGTCCTGCAGCTGGGTTTCTTAGCTGACTGCACAGAGACATAAGCCCTAGCCTCCTGTATGCTTCCAACTGTGTCAAAACAAACTGCAGACAGCTGGGTTGAGTGCTAACCCCATCTACCAAGAGGGGCTGTGGCCAATATAGTCAGGTCTCTCAAGAGGACAGGAAGAAAACCCTGCCCAGTGTACCCACACTGGCAAAACAGGTCATTGCAGATTGAACTGGAATCAATTGTGGCTCATCATAGCAGGAGGGCACATGGAGTGGGAACACCCCAGGAGTGCCTGGTTCTAGTGACAGGAGTGATTGTGCTTTAGGGCACTGCAGGACCTCTTCTATATAATGCCAGTACTTTTAAGACTAGGCGACATAGCTGGCCTAACCTAACATATAGAAAGAAACACAGAGTTCAACAAAATTATGAGATTGAGGAATATGTCCTAAATATAAGAAGACAAAATCATGAAAAAAAAAGAGCTAAATGAAATAGATATAGGCAATATGCCTGATAAAGAGTTCAAAGTAATGGTCATAAAGACACTCAGAAAACTTGAGATAAGTGGATAAACTCAAGGAAAACTTTAATGAAGGGATATAGATTATTAAAAAAGAAGAACCAGGTAAAGTTGAAAATACAATAAGTGAAATGAAAAATCCATTAGATGGAATAGAAGCAGATTAGAGGATGCAGAAGAATCTGGAAGGCACAGCAATGTAAAGTACCAGAGGTAAACAGGTAAAAGAAAAAGGGAATTTTAGAAAGTGAGACTACATTAAAGGATCTCTGGGACAACATCAAGCAAATTAACATTCACATTGTAAAGGTCCCAGAAGAAGAGATAGAGAAGGAGGCAGAAAATGTACTTGAAGAAATAATAGCTGAAAGCTTTTCTAACCTGGGGAAGAAAACAGATATCCAAGTCCAAGGAGCAGAGAGGACCCCAAACATAACAAACCTGATTAGGCCCACACCAAGATACATAATAACATATTAAAATGCCAAAGATTAAAGATAAAGAGAGTCTTAGAGCAGTAAGAGAGAAACAACCTTTTAAGTATAGGGGAAACCCCATAAGGTCATCAGCTGATTTTTCAGCAAAAACTTTGAAGTGGCAAGAGATTTTCAAAGTCATGGGTTGATGGGGCCAGGGGGGGACTACAACAAAGAATACACTACATGCCAAGGTTATCACTCAGAAATGTAGAGAAAAAGAGTTTCCTAGACAAATACAAGTTAAAGGAGTTCATTACCACCAAATCAGCCCCATAAGAAATGTTAAGGGAATTTTAAAGTAGAATGAAAAACCCATAACTAGAAGAAAATTATAGAAGGAAAAAAGTCACAGCCAATTGCATACAGTAAAGGTAGTAGATTAATTACTTATAGAGCCAGTATGGGATTAAAACACAAGGGCAGTGAAATTAGTTACATATACAAACATTACTCAAGTGATATATAACCAAAAAAAATGACATGATATACATAAAATAATGGATGGGAGAGTAAAAATAACGTGTTTTTAAAACAGGTATGAACTTAAGCAAACATCAGCATAAACTGATTTAAAATAGGATATTATATACAAAACCAAAAGTTACCAAAAATAAAAAAAAATTATAATAAATACACACAAAAAAAGAAAAAGGATTTTGAGCATAACATTAAAGTCATCAAACAACAAAGAGGGCAAGGGAAAAACAAAGGAACAGAAAAGCACTACAGAAAACAACCAGTAGCAATCAACAAAGTGACAGTAAGTACATATATATCAATAATTACTTTAAATGAAAATTGATTACCTGTTCCAATTAAACGACATAGGGTAATAGAATGGATAGAAAAGCAAGACCCATCTACATGCTGCCTATAAGAGACTTCAGATCAAAAGACACATAAATAGTCAAAATGAAAGGATAGGAAAATATTCCATGCAAGAGGAAGTGACCAAAAAAACAATAATAATAAGCCAGTGTAGCAATAATTATATCAAACAAATAGAGCATAAAATAGACTGTTGCAATAGACAAAGAAAGGAATTATATAATGATAAACAGATCAATCCACCAAGAAAATATAACAATTACAAATATCTACACAGCCAGCATAGGAACACCAAAACACATAAAGCAAATATTAAAAGACATAAAGGGAGAAACTGACAGTAATATGATAGTAGGAGGGAAATTTAACACCCTAATTACATGAATGGATAGATCATCCAGACAGAAAATCAACAACAAAATAATGGCTTTGAATGACACATTAGACTAGATGGACCTAACAGATATATAAGAACACTCCATTCAAAATATCAAGATACACATTTTTTTTCCCAAGTGTGCAGGAGACATTCTCCAAGATAGATGACATTAGGTCACAAAACAAGTCTCAGTGAATTTAAGAAGACTAAAATCATATCAAGATTTTTTTTCCCAACCATAGTGATATAAAATTAAAAATTAATTATAAGAAAAAGTCTGGAAAAAACACAAACACATAGAGGCTAGTAGACAAATCAGTAAGTGGAGATGCAACATGGGGGACTAGGGGGGCAGAAAAAGAAGAAAAGAAACAAGATGGGATTGGGAGGGAGACAAACCATAAGTGACTCTTAATCTCACAAAACAAACTGAGGGTTGCTGGGGGGAGGGGGTTGGGAAAGGGGGGTGGGGTAATGGACATTGGGGAGGGTATGTGTTATGGTTAGTGCTGTGAAGTGTGTAAACCTGGCGATTCACAGACATGTACCCCTGGGGATAAAAATATGTTTATAAAAAAATAAAAATTAAAAAAAATAGAGAAATCAAACAGGAAATAAAAAAAATACATGGGGATAAATATGAAAACACATTTCAAAGTCTTTGAGATGCAGCAAAATAGTTTAATAAGAGAGTTTATAGTAATAAGGTATACCTCAAGAAACAAGAAAAATTTGAAATGAACAATCTAACCTTACTCCAAAAGAACTAGAATAAAAAGAATAAGCAGATCCTAAAGCTAGCAAAATAAAGGCTAGAGCAAATATAAGTGTCATGGAAATTTTTTAAAAGTAGAAAAGATATCAATGAAAAAAAGCTGATTATTTGAAAAAATGAAGAAATTTAATTAGCCTTTAGACACAGTCATCTAGGAAAAATAGAACTCAAAATCAGAAACAGAGGGGAAATAATAAACAACACCCCAGAAATACACAAAACTAGAAGACTATAATACTATAAGGGAATACCATAAATAATTATACACCAACCTAGAAGAAATTGTTATGTCCCTAGAAACAATCTTCCAAAATTGATATAGGAACCAGTAGAAAATTTGAACAGACTGGTTACTTGTAGTAAAATTGAATCAGTTATCAAGAAACCACAAATAAAATGCCAGGACCAAATGGTTTCACAGGTCAATTCTACCAAACATTTAAATAAATCATATTATCTGTTATTCTCAAACTATTTACAAAAAATAGAAGAATGAAAATTCCCAAATTCATTCTATAAGGGCAGTAGTTACCCTATGCCAAAACCAAAGACAACATCAAAAGAAAACTATATGCCAATATCACTGATGAACATAAATACAAAAATCCTCAACAAAATATTAACAAATTAAATTAAATTCAACAATACAATAAAATGGGGATGCAATAGTGGTTCAATATTGGCAAATCAATGTAATAAATCACATTAATGGAGCAAGGATAAAAACCATATGATCATTTCAATAGATGCTGGAAATCATTTAATCAAGTACAACATCTGTTCATGATAAAAACTTTCAATGGATAGAGAAGAAACATACAACATAATAAAGATCATAAATGAAACACTTAGAGCTAACATCATACTTGATAGTGAAAACCTGAAAGCTTTTCCTCTAAGATCAAGAACAAGACAAAGATGTCCATTCGTGCCCCTTTGATTTAACATAGTACTGGGAATCCTAGCTCTAGAAATCAGGCAAGAAAAAAAAATACAAATTGGTAAGAAGGAAGTAAATATCACTATTTGCAGATGACATAATACTATATATAAAAACTTTCCCTTAAACCATACACAAAGATAAACTCAAAATGGATAAAAGACCTCAATGTGAGGCAAGAATATATCAAAATCCTAGAGAATATTGACAGTAATCTCTTTGACACCGGCCAAAGAAACTTCTTTCAACGCAAATCTCCAAAGGCAAAGGAAACAATTTACGGATGAAGAAAGTGAGACATAGGGAATGGAATAAACTGCCAAATATCACCTATTTGGAGGTAGACATAAGGTTTGACCTCAGATGACTGCCATAGTTCAAATCTGTTGAAGTATTGCAACACACATAAGCCAAAGTCAGTCTGGAAACAGGCCTTTGTTCATAATATACCTGTGTATAGATTTCCATAATTATAATATAGCACAAGTGGAAAATAACAAAAGCCCCAATTCTCTAATACCTCAAATACTGTTAGTCTACATATGATATCTATATGTTTCCAGATTATTTAATTTTTCAACTTTCTTCCAGGTGTTTGATCATTCACTTGTAACTAACACTCAATTCAAGAACAGCAATATATTGAGGATATTGGGTAAATTTAAAAAATATTTTTCAGGGTCCAAAAAAGGAAAAGTGTCATTTCTCCTTTCCTATTTGTTGGGGAATTTATACACTGAGTTTATTTTACAAATACACTGAGTTTATATACGTGGACTACAATTTTACTAATTATAATAACTTCATATTTTAGATTTTAGAATTAATTTTGCTAAATACATTTTTTAAAGATTTTGTTTATTTGACAGACAGAGATCACAAGTAGGCAGAGAGGCAGGCAGAGAGAGAGAGAGAGGAGGAAGCAGGCTCCTGCTGAGCAGAGAGCCTGATGCGGGGCTCAACCCCGGGACCCTGAGATCATGACCTGAGCCAAAGGCAGAGGCTTTACCCCACTGAGCCACCCTGGCGCCCCTGGTTGCATTCTATATACTAACAATCAAGTGGAAAATTAAGAAAGCAATCTCATTTTCAATTGCACCAAAAAGAATGGAATGCTTAGGAATAAACTGAATCAAGTAGGTGGAAGAACTATACACTGAAAACTGTAAGATATTGCTGAAAGAAATTAAAGAGGACATAAACAAATAGAAGGATATACAATACTCATGGATTGGAAGAATGTTAAAATGCCCATACTACCCAGAGCAATCTACCATTTCAATGTACTCTCTATCAAAATACCAACAGAATTTTTCACAGAAATAAAATGATTCTAAAATTTATAAGTAACCATAGAAGACCCAGTAGAGCCAAAGTAAATTTGAGAAGGAAGAAGAAACCTAGAGGTATCACAATCTCAGATTTCAAGATGTCTACAAAGCTATGGTAATCAAAAACAATATGGTACTTACCATGGGGGGGGCAGGGTGAGGGTGTGGAGGAAGAACGAAAAAAGAAAAACAATAATAACAACAACAAAAAAGACCCAAACAAATCAATGGAACCTGATAGAAAGTCCAGTATGAAATCTACCCATTTGGCCAATTAATATATGACAAAGAAAGCAAGAATATTCAATGGGGAAAACAAGGAAACAAAGAGCAAAAATAAATTACTGGGACTATACCAAAGGCAACCATTGACACACACATACAAACACACAGGAAAGCTACTAAAAGGAAGAAGATGCTTGCAAATAATATATCTGATAAAATATTAATATCCAATATATAGAAATGACTTACACATCTTAATTCACATCTCAAAAAAATCAGTCTGTTCAAAAATGTGCAGAGGACCTGAATGGACACTTTTCCAAAGAAAACATACAGATGGTACTCAGACACATGACAGATACTCAACAACACAGGCATCAGGGAAATACAAATAAAAACCACAATGAGTGAGGTCACTTCACCTCAGTCAAAATTACTAGTACCAAAAGACAGCAAATAACAAATGTTGTTGAGAAGATAGAGAAAATGGAACCCTGGTACACTATTGGTGGGAATGTAAATTGGTTCAGCCACTGTGAAAACAGTATGAAATTTTCTCAAATAGTTAATAAAAATATTATTTGATCCAGGGGCACTTGGATGGCTCAGTGGGTTAAGCCTCTGCCTTCACCTCAGGTCATGATCTCATGGTCCTGGGATCGAGGGCCTCATTGGGCTCTCTGCTCAGCAGGGAGCCTGCTTCCCCCTCTCTCTCTGTCTACTTGCGATCTCTCTCTCTCTCTCAAGTAAATAAATAAAATCTTTAAAAAAATATTATATGATCCAGTAATTTCACCACTTATTTACTCAAGGAAAATAAAAACACGAATTTGAAAATTTATACACTCTTGTATTCATTGTAGCACTATTTACAATAGCCAAAAGATTGAAATAACTCAAGTGACATTAATAAAGAAGTGCTATAGGGCACCTGGGTGGCTCAGTCAGTTAGGCATCTGCCTTTGGCTCAGGTTGTGATCTCAGGATCGTGGGATCAAGCCCTTTGTTGGGCTTCCTTCTCCATGGGTAGCCTACTCCTCTCTCTTCCTCTGCCCCTCCCCCTACTTGTATACTCTCTGTGTCTATTTAATTAATTAATTTTTAAGAAGTGCTGTATGTCTGTAGATATATACATATATATACAATGGAATATTACTCAGCTATAAAAAATGAGATCTTGACATTTGCTACAAGTTGAATGGACCTTTAGAGTATTATGCTAAGTGAAATAAATCAAAGACAATTACTGCATGATTTATATGTGACACCTGAGAAAGAAAGAAACAAACAAACAAAAAATCAAAACAGACTCTTGAATACAGAGAATTTATTGCTGTCAGAAGGGAGGTGGGTGAGAGATGGGAAAATGGTGAAGAAGATTAAGAGGTACAATTTTCTAATTATAAAATAAGTCATGGAGATGTATATAGCATAGGGAATATAGTAAAAATGTTGTAATGATGTTTTTGATAACACAGCAAGCATTGAATAACAGAATTGTTAACCACTATGCTATCCATCTGAAATATAACATTATAATTATACTTTAAAAATCAAATATCTCATCTGATTGTTCACTTCTATGAGACGCCAATTCCTATGGGGACCCACTATGACCAAATTTCATTGGTTCCAGACTGTCACTTCTATCCTTTCAGACCCAGGAGCTATATGGACTATTCTTTAAGGCTGAAGGTTCTCATACTGAGTAAATAATTGTAAAATTATGTAATTTTTGTAAGATTATGTAAAATAATCTATTTATATTTCTGGCTACCTTAGAAATTTGTGAGGAAGCTGATTATGATAAATAAAGAACAAAAGAAAATATTGGATACTGTTATGCTGAAAAGAAATAAAAATTTTAAAAAAAGAAAATATTGGTAGAGTATATCTAATTTTTTAGGAGGGCATAAAATAGAATTTCTGAATTCAATGTTTGATACTGAAAGAGTAAAGCGACTGTGATTCCTGGTGGCTCAGTCAGTTGAGCATCCAACTCTTGATTTCCCCTTCAATCATGATCTCAGGGTTGTGAGCCCATGTGGGGCTCTGCACCAAGACTCTCTTTGTCCCCCTCCTTCTGCTTCCCCCACTTGCTTGCTCCTGCTTGCTCTCTCTTTAATAAATAAAATCTTTTTGATAGGAGGAGGAGCAAGATGGTGGAGAAGTAGCAGCTGAGACGACATCAGGTAGCAGGAGATCAGCTAGATAGCTTATCAAACCACTGCGAACACCTACAAATCCAATGGGAGATCGAAGAGAGGAAGAACAGCAATTCTGGAAACAGGAAATTGACCACTTTCTGAAAGGTAGGACTGGCGGAGAAGTGAATCGAAAGCGACGGGAGGATAGACCGCGGGGGAGGGGCCGGCTCCGGGCAAGCGGCGGAGCAGCAGAGCACTAAATCAGGACTTCTAAAAGTCTGCTCCATGGAGGGACATCGCTCCAGAGGCTAAACCGGGGTGAAGCCCACGCGGGGTCAGCGTGGCCCCAGTTCCCGCAGGGTCACATAAGGGTGTCTGAGTGTCGCAGAGCTAGCAGGTATCGGAGCGGGAAGCCGACTACAGAGACAAAGCCGAAGAGTGAGCTCTCAGCTCGGGGTTACCTTGAACCGGTCGCAGGCTGGGTGAGCTCGGAGCGCGGCCAGAGGTGAGGGAGATGGGAGTAGCCGGGGCTTTTCTCTGAGGAGTGGAGCCCCGAATCACAGCTCTTCTGGGCCGGAGACTAGGAGGCCGCCATTTTCATTTCCGTCCTCCGGACTCTACAAAAAGCGCTCAGGGAACAAAAGCTCCCGAAAGCGAAACTGAGTGGATTACTCGGCCCCGCCCCTGGTAACGGCGGTGCAGCTCTGCCTCAGGCAAAGACACTTGAGAATCACTACGACAGGCCCCTCCCCCAGAAGATCAAAAGAAATCCAACCAAGTTCACTTAACAAGGAGAGCAGGGGAACTCCAAAGGAGGAGAAAGCAATGTGCGGAATTCATGGCTTTCTCCCCATGATTCTTTAGTCTTGCAGTTAATTCAAGTTTTTCTTTAAAGGGCATTTTCCTAGGGTCTATGCCACCCTTTTAGTATTTTATTTGCTCCTTCATATAATCTTATCTGGAGAAAATGACAAGACGGAAAAACTCACCACAAAAAAAAGAACAAGAGACAGTACCAAAGGCTAGGGACCTAATCAATACAGACATTGGGAATATGTCAGATCTAGAGTTCAGAATGACAATTCTCAAGGTTCTAGCCGGGCTTGAAAAAGG
>PISX010023005.1:0-30622 GCA_004024625.1 Mellivora capensis
GATTGGGAGGGAGACAAACCATAAGTGACTCTTAATCTCGCAAAACAAACTGAGGGTTGCTGGGGGGAGGGGGGTTGGGAGAGGGGGGTGGGGCTATTGGGGAGGGTTATGTGCTATGGTTAGTGCTGTGAAGTGTGTAAACCTGGCAATTCACAGACATGTACCCCTGGGGATAAAAATACATTATATGGTTATAAAAAAATTTTCTAATTTTTCTAATTCAATGAATTTCCTCTTTGGGGAATGTTGTTGAGTAAGTTGTTTGATATCTTAATCATAATAATAATTCTTTGCTTAAAGTGTTATAATTCACAAAGTACCTATAACAACATGACTCCCTTTGGTTCTTACCATAGCCTTGGGAATAGATCTGAATGGTCAACATTATCATCCAGATATTAGAGAGGAAGAAGTAATGCCTTAGAATGACCTTACAGATAGTAACAGAAGGGCAGGAAACCTGAGCTACCTTTCCTTTTACCTATATACTCTTTCTCTTTCATAAGTCACTGATAAACTAAAAGTGATTGATTGGGTCAAGAAAACAAAAATATCTTTGTTGGAGAATTTGTTTCACAAACTTTGGTTTCATATATGTGTATGGCTGATCTTGAATAAGAGAAAAAAAAGAGAAGAGCACAATAAAGTTCTGTAGGATACAAAGATCTCTTTTGAATAAAATAAGTTGTTTAATTGGAGGACTCCATAAACATATATTGTTAGAGTCTGCAAATCATTTAATAACTGTAATTTATCCTACTTTTTGTATATTACACATTATTACATGTAAATATGTTCACATTATTGCTTAACACTTAATAACATTTAATTATCTCTATAACATCATAAGTTAATTCTGATGACTGTAATTATAACTAAATTTTACATTGATTTACTTTTGCTAATTTAATTCTCTTCTCATCTGTTACACAAAATCACTTTATAGATATTTGCATCCCTTTTCCAGGAGCTGACCATTTTATATAAATATTAAAAAAAATTTAAGAAATAATAACCTATCCTAAACAGCAATTATAAATAATACGGAAGTTGTAGTTTAAATTAATTGTAGTTTAAATTAGTAGTTAATGTAATTAATAGCAATATAATTAAAATATTTCAATCTTGTATGTTTTCTGTATTACTCAAATTCTCTGATAGTGTCTCTTATAGAAGCTAGACAAACTACTAGATAAAACTCCTTCCACTTTATGAAGATTTACATATGTTGGATTGATGAGTTGATAAAGTAAGATTATGTTTTCTGGTCTTCAAAGCAAGCCTTTGACTGATCCATTGTGGAGTTTCTAGTTGAGCATAAGCCTTGTGAACCAATGAAACTAGGTTTTTAGCAAAAGGTAAATTTTTGTAAACTCTAACTTTTCAGGAGAAAATTTTGCCTTCTTTTTAATTTGGGAACATATATTTGATTTGTATTTTAGATTACCTGAAATTTTTCTTGGGGTAAAATAATATAGTACAATTTTTGTTTTTTGTGACCTGAAAGAATCTCTGAGCACAGATTTACTGGTGGAAGGTAATTTAAAGGTATTTTAAGAAACTGTTTATTCAACTTTTCAAAGCAGTGGAATAACTATCTACTTCATTAAGGTTATTATTACTCAGTAGTGACTAGGGTATTGAGGTCAAGTAAATGGGCACTGAGAAAAGTAAATGGGCACTGAGTAACAACTATTGGGTTGGTCAAAGTGGATGTTGGTGGTGAATATGACAAGAAGGGATTCTGTGGGCTAAAGTCAGCCTAAGAGAGAAGGGGAAGGAGGATTAGTATAGACAAATTTTCATACACTCATAGTTGTAAGGGGCAGCAAATATTTGGCAGTAGCTAGAGGTAATGTGGGTACAGAGTTGTTTTTTTAAGAAGGAAGCTTTTCTAGCATGGATGATGAGAGAAATGATATGATAGATAAAAATTGATAACAGGGATAAGAGAGGGAAAAACTTCAGGACCTAGTGACCAGTGATCTAGTGACCAGTGGATGATTTGGCATTGGATAGGACACAGAGAATTCATTCATTTCCATAGGATGGAAGACAGCATGTGTGTTGGTGGAAATATGGGCTGATTTGTGGATTTGGTGGTGGAAATATGTGGAAGTAAAAATGAAGAATATGTGGAAGAAAAAAATGAAGCCATTTTTTAGTGGCTTCAATTTCTTAAGTAAGAGGCAATGCCATCAGTTGAGAACAGAATAGGAAAAAAGGTGTTGAAAATTTTGAGAAGAGAGAATGTGGGAGGGAGTGGAAAGGTAAATTTATGGAGGAGGTGTAACAGGACTGCTGCTGAGCACGAAGATTTCATGTAAAGTTAGACCAGTCAGTCTGATTTGTGAATTCTCTATTAAAATCTAACTGCTTGGGTGCAGATAGGAACTGGTAGGAGAGTAGAATTTAACTGAAGTGGGAATTTTGCCAAGGGAATAAAACAGGAGTGAGAGAGGACAAAGAATAAAGAATGATAGAGAATGGATTATAATGATGGATCATGGAATCTGAGCTTGATAAGGAAAGAAATGAGGACATGCAGGATGTGAGGTACAGAAAAAAAACATGGATAGGGTCAATAGGTCAGAGTTCCCATTGAACTGGAGGAATTGTTGAAGAGAGAAGGGATTGGGAATCTGGCAGTAAGAGAAATTTCTTAAAATTAACTTCATATGGCCAGCATCAAGTAAATACTGGTCACGGATGTGTTGTGTGTATGCATTTGGGTTTTTTTAATGTATGATTTAAAAAGAAACTACAGGCACTGATTTGGTGATGTCTAAAATCTGTATTTGGATGCTTTCTCTGTTTACTCTTAAGACTGAGTAAAAAACAAATCCATACAACAAGTCACTACATACCTATCAGAAAGGCTAAAATCTTCTAAAAACTGGTGAAACCAAGTACTAATGAGGATGCAGAGCAACAAGAACTATAATTCAGGAATTCAAAATGGTAAAGTCACTTTGAAAGCTAGTTTAGTAGTGTCTTTTTTTTTAAGATTTTATTTATTTATTTGTCAGAGAGAGAGAGAGAGAGCGAGCGAGCACTGGCAGACAGAGTGGCAGGCAGAGGGAGAAGCAGGCTCCCTGCAGAGCAAGGAGCCCGATGTGGGACTCGATCCCAGGATGCCGGGATCATGACCTGAGCCAAAGGCAGCCGCTTAACCAACTGAGCCACCCAGGCGTCCCAGTTTAGTTTCTAATAGAGCTAAAATGTAGACCTCCCATATGACCCAGCAATTATGCCCCCAGTTATTTACTCAACTGAGGTGAATTTCTGTCCAATAAAAACCTGCATGCAAATGTTTATAATGGTTTTATTATAATCACCCAAAACTAGAAGCAACCAAGATGTCCTTCAATCAGTGAAAATATATGGCCAAGATTCAAATCTTGGTTTTTAATAGCATCCCTCAATAAATGGAACCAGGCATCCTTGGAGAAATGGCTGTCTCTAGGGCTGCGACAGGAAATATACAAGTTGAATCTGGAGCATTATGTGGTGCCAGTAAGTAAGGAAGTTCTGAAAAAAAGGAAAAAAAAAAAGATGACAGTATGTCAAAGGGACTTATGGTGCCAACTTAAAAAAGCTTCCAAAGTCCAAGCCTGGAACAATTTGAGCAATAAAATTAGTAACACGGTATTGGATTTTAACCTTAAGTATAAAATAAATATGTGTGGGTCTACACTGAATGACTGAATCTTTCAGAGAGAATTCGATGCAGTTTATGAAGAACTTCCCCCTCAACTGTAGACTCTGCCTAGTGACTTTCTTCCAGAATATATTAAGAAAAAGGGGGAAAGTTAAAAAAAAAAAAGTGTAGAGAAGAAACCTGACAGATCACCTCAACCAGGTGATCAAGGTTAAGATCATTAGTGATAAGTGATGTTGTATATTCTTCGGGTATGTTGTGTTGAAAATGACACTTTGCCCTTTGTGATCTTCCTCCTGGAAACCTGTAATCCCAGTCTAACTCTGAGGAAAACATTAGACAAACCCAAATTGATATTCTACAAAATACCTGACCAGTACTCTTCAAAACTGTCAAGATCATTAAAATTAAGAAAAGTGTGAGAAATTATCACAGTCCAGAGGGCCTTACAGAAACAATAAAGATAAATGTAATGTGATATGTTTGAACAGAAAAGAAAACCAAAGCTGGTTTGCCAGACTTCAAGTTCTATTACAAAGCTGTCATCATCAAGACACTATGGTATTGGCACAAAAACAGACACTTAGATCAATGGAACAGAATAGAGAGCCCAGAAATGGACCCTCAGCTCTATGGTCAACTAATCTTTGATAAAGCGGGAAAGAATACCCAATGGAAAAAGACAGTCTCTTCAACAAATGGTGTTGGGAAAATTGGACAGCCACATACAGAAGGATGAAACTGGACCATTTCCTTACACCATACACAAAAATAAACTGAAAATGGATGATAGCCCTAAATGTGAGAAGGGAATACATCAAAATCCTAGAGGAGAACACAGGCAGCAACCTCTGTGACCTTGGGCACAACAACTTCTTGCTGGGCATATCCCAGAGAGAAACAAAAGGGAAGAGAAACAAAAGCACAAATGAACTATTGGGACTTCATCAAGATAAAAAGCTTTTGTGCGCAAAGGAAACAGTTGACAAAACCAAAAGACAACCAACAGAATGGGAGAAGATATTTGCAAATGTCTTATCAGATAAAAGGCTAGTATCCAAAAATCTATAAAGAACTTATCAAACTCAACACCCAAAAACAAAAAATCCAATCATGAAAGGGGCAGAGATATGAACAGACCTTCCTCTAAAGACATCCAAATGACCAACAGACACATGAAAAAAGGCTCAACATCACTTGGCATTAGGGAAATACAAATCAAAACCACAATGAGATACCACTGCACACCAGTCAGAATGGCTAAAATTATCAAGTCAGGAAACAACAGATGTTGGTAAAGATGCAGAGAAAAGGAAACCCTATTCCACTGTTGTTGGGAATGCAAACTGGTGCAACTGGTGCGTATGTATCAATTTTTAAATTTACATTATAGTTAGTTAACATACAGTGTAATATTAGCTTCCAGTATAGGATTTAGTGATACAAATCACAAATGCCCTCCTTAATTCCCATCAGCCATTTAGCCCATCCCTACCCACCTCCCTCCATCAATTTTGTTTGTTCTCTGTAGTTAAGAGCCTGTCCTATGGTTTGCTTCTCTCTTCTTTTCCCCCATGTTCATCTGTTTTGTTTCTTAAATTCCACATACGAGTGAAATCACATGATATTTGTCTATCTCTGATTGATTTATTTCACTTAGCATAGCACACTCTAGCTCTAGCCACATTGTTCTTTTGATGGCTGTGTAATATTCCATTATAGAATTATTATAGTATATATTATAGTATATATATAGTATATATTACAGTATAGTATTATATATAACATATGTATTTATAATTTTATATATAATATGCTTATATATTTATAATTTTATATATATATGTATATGGAAAACAGTTTGGAGGTTCCTCAAAAAGTTGAAAATAGAGCTACCCTATGACTCAGCAATTACAGTACTAGGTATTTATCTGAAGGATACAAACATAGTGATTCCAAGGGGCACATGCACCCCCGGTGTTTGTAGCAGCATTGTCCACAATTGCCAAAGTATAGAAAGAACCCGGATGTCCATCAACAGATGGGTAGATAAAGAAGATATTTATACTAATGGAATATTACTCAGCCATCAAAAAGAATGAAATCTTGCCATTTGCGATGTAAGTGGAACTAGAGGGCATTATGCTAAGTGAAATAAGTCAGTCAGAAAAAGACAAATGCCATAGATTTCACTCATATCTGGAATTTAGGAGACGAAACAGGTGGACATAGGAGAAGGGAAGGAAAAAATAAAATAAGACGAAAACAGAGAAGGAGGCAAACTATAAGAGACTCCTAACTATAGGGAACAAACTGAGGGTTGCTGGAGGGGAGGTGGGTGGGAGGATGGGGTAACTGGGTGGTGGGCATTAAGGAGGGCACCTGAAGTAATGAACACTGGGTGTTATATGCAACTGATGAATCATTGAATTCTACCTCTGAAAATAATACTATGGTATATGTTAATTAAATTGAATTTAAATTAAAAATTTTAAAAATGAAGAAAAAAAGAAAAATTTGTTAGGGAAAATTTAACAAAACCTGATAAAGCATTTTATTTTAGTTAATAACAATGTATTAATATTGGTTCATTAATTATGACAAATGCACCATGGTAATAAAAAATGCTAAGAATAGGAGAAACTGGATGCAAAGAATATGGTAACTCTCTTGCACTATCACTGAGACTTTTCTGTAAAAATTTGCTTTTCTGTAAAATTATTGTAAAATAATAAAGTTTAGGGATGCCTGGCTGGCTCAGTCAGGGGGCCATGCAACTCTCAATCCTGGGGTCATGAGTTCAAGCCCCACATTGTGTATGGAGCTTACTTGAAATTAAAAAAAATTTTTTTTAAGTCTTTAAAAACTATTAAAAATAATTTTATTTTATGACAAACATAGGGCACTTACAAGAATTCACATATTTGCCAGAAATTTGGCATAAACTTCCCAGCAGGAGTCACTGTAGTCACTGTTAAATTATCTCTTCAGGTCATCACCATTTCAGTTTCCCATTCATTATAACTTCCTCCAAAGTTGCTGTGACACATATGGCACTTGTAACAAAGTGGCTGGTTATCTTAAGCTTGTACACAGTGTAAGACAATTATGGAAATATAATTATCTTTTTAATGTTAAGAGCTTCCAGCTGTTTACACTATTCTAATGAAACTTGTATTGGAATCCAGATTATTTCAATATTAAATTTATGTTTGACCCAGGATAACAGAGATATAATAAGTATGGTATGCATATACTTAATGATACTCACAGTTTGTGACTCCTAGTATTGTCAGCATGGGATAAATAGACTCATTTATTTCTGAGAGCTGTTATGACAAGAATTGTGCTAATGGCTAGAGACATGATGGGGAAAGACATCTCTCAGGTCTCTAGTCTAGTACATTTACATTCTCTTTAAGAAGCCTGGACCAGGGGGCGCCTGGGTGGCTCAGTGGGTTAAAGCCTCTGCCTTCAGCTCAGGTCGTGATCCCAGGGTCCTGGGATCGAGCCCCACATCGGGCTCTCTGCTCAGTGGGGAGCCTGCTTCCTCCTCTCTCTCTGCCTGCCTCTCTGCCTACTTGTGATCTCTATCTGTCAAATAATAAATTTAAAAATCTTAAAAAAAAAAAAAAAAGAAGCCTGGACCAGGCCACTGGAAAAGAGCATCTTGCCAAACTCTTTAAAGATCCCAACGCTGGGACTGAGACAGGTCCAGACAACCCTGGGGCAGAATAAAATTTCCCAAAGCCCCTTTCTTTCAGATGAGGAGAAATGGGGGGATTTTGTAAAACTGTGTTATGATAACCAAAAGAAAAGGCATCAAATATTTCTCCACGTTAAAGAACATCTTATCCTATAAACTGACCCCCAGAGATGTCTGAAATTTCCAGGAGGACCTTTTAAAGAACTATATAAAATAGATGTTTCTCTTCAAGAGAGACAAACCATACCACGTGGCTGTATGCCATATCCCATCAAAACGTCGCATTATGACTGTCTTCTTGAATGAGCCTCTTTTGCTGTAAGGATCTTTCAAATAACTCCACTGAATTCTTAGCTCTTTGAGAATTATCAAAGTTCCCTCACGTTGCACTTTCCAAAGCAAATGTGACTTTATAAAGAGAATGATTTCAAAACGTATTGAGATGAATCAGTTGATTATCATCTTTAAAAAGTGAGCTGTTCTGACAGTTTCTTAAACCAATCTCCCTGAATTTTTTAAAACCTGAGATCACTTAGGACTAAGTCACAAAAGCCTCCATGCAGCATCCATCAATTAAAGCCTATATGGTTTGTTTGGCTTTTGGGGTCTACATGGTATATAATACCAGTACATTTATTTTAATAGAAGTGAACAATGTTCAACAAAAACAAAGTTCCATGGAGATATTATGGCTGTCAAGCTTAACCACACACAGGAAACGTGGGATTAATTTATTTTCAAATATTTCTGAAGGCTACGTACTGCCTATTTTTAACCCACAGAAAATATGAATTCAAACAAAGTATATATCAAAATAATATTACCTAGGTCTTCTCCCAGCCCCAGTGTATGTAATGAAGTGAGCAAGATGGAGGCTGTATCGCAAAATGTATTTCACATATTGATTATGAATCAATTTCCCTTATTTGCAAGCAAAACAAGGCCCTCTGCTTATTTTCCTCGGTGTATTGATACAGAAAGTGAACTCACTCTGCTTTTCCAAACCAAGGAAAACAAATGATACTGCAATTGGAGGGAAATTAGTGCCAATTAAGACAATTGTGCAGCTGTGAAAGAGGGCATGTTTATACTTAGATTGCTGCCCTTATGGTATGCTTAATAATGGCCAATCTAACAATGTGATGTATAAATCAAGGCTTATAATTTTCAACAAAGTTTTAACTTTTATTTGACAAATTGTGCTATTTTTGTTCTGGCTCACAAATTGGAACAGATTTGTGTAAATTATGCAAAATACATGCTGGGGTGTTCATTGTACCATCACATTTTTCCATTCACGTTCCCCATTCCATCTGTCTTTTTTTTTCCTTCTGAGAGAATTCTGTATGTGTTAAAATAGATCATTTCTTGAGATGTTAATTATGTACAAGAGAAAACCCAACCGTGAATGGGTTGTTATCATCAAGGCCTTTACTGTTTTACTCTTTAAGTGCTTTCTTATATCTGGTAGTAAAGTGTTCAGACCCAGGCAGACATAATAATGTCAGTAGCACATCCCACATCCTCAGACATTTTATAGATGGATTTGCAGGCGATTTATAGACTTACAAGCAGAAAGGATCCCAAACGCTGAAGAGACATCTATGATATGAACTGTTTATCTTGTATAGCAGGATAGTACAGATCACATTTTTGGGGTAAACATAATGGCATTTGTGGGAACTCATGTTAAAATAAATGGCTTCTCTGGATGGTAAAAGATCTTGTACATCAGAAGAAATTCAGAAGGTTTAACATGAAGAAATTGAGCGATTTTATGACACCTAAGGAAGGAATTTGGAGGGGACACAGGAAGACAGAAAACACTTTTGAAGTAGAAAATGTTGGAAATCTTCCTACAAGGAAGGAAGGAGGCTTGACATAAGGAAGAACAAGGGAATGAGGGAGTTCAGGATGACTCAGAAAAATGGTTTTAAGTCAGATGAAGCGAGAGTTATACATTATTTACAATGAAATGGGAAAAACACTAACTGAGTTAAGAGTTGATGAGTTAAACTCCTTGGCTGCAAAACTTACTGTGATGCTGAGCACGATGAAAGATCATCAAGAACCAAGATGTGGACAGAACCAACATCCCACAAATGAAGATAGGCAAAGAAATTACTGTAGCTAGACAAACATCACAAAATAGTGCATGTTTTGCTCATGGTTCTAGGATGTAGAAGTATGTGTGTGTCTTTGTGTCTATGTGGGGGTGTAGAGATAGGCACATACATCCATTTCCCCTCCCACACAGAAACATACAAATGCAGATATTCAGTGATAGGTCTTGGGTGGCTGAATAAATATTGTGTACTTTCAACTTGTGGATTCTTTAAGAAAGATAATGTGGGTATGACCATTAAAAACAGTATAGGGGCACCTGGGTGGCTCAGTGGGTTAAAGCCTCTACCTTTATGGCCCAGGTCATAATCCCAGGGTCTTGGGATCGAGCCCCGCATTGGGCTCTCTGCTCCTCTCTCTCTGCCTGCCTCTGCCTACTTGTGATCTCTGTCTGTCAAATAAATAAATAAAATCTTAAAAAAAAAAAACCAGAGTACAAAGGAAAGTATGACAGAAAATAGAATTTAGAGATTTACCCAAAGGTGCCCTCTTGCTATGCTCAAAGTGGTATCCTGATGAAGAAGCATCACAGCATAGAGCAAGCCTATGAATGAAGCAATGAGCCTGTCATTTGAACCTCGTAAATGTTGCCTCTAAGGAAGTAATTTTAAAATCTTTAAATTTTATTTTATTTTATTATTTTTTAAATATTTAATTTATTTGCTTGCCAGAGAGAGAGAGAGAGAGAGAGAAAGCACAAGCAGGAGGAGCAGCAGGAAGAGAGGGGCAGACTCCCTGCTGAGCAAGGAGCCCAATGTGGGACTTGATCCCAGTACCCTGAGATCATGACCCGAGCCAAAGGCAGACTCTTAACCAACTGAGCCACCCAGGTGTTCCAATTAAATCTTTAAATTGTAAAGATTAAAATAGCATTAAAGGCATTCCTCTCTACTAAAGGTAAATAAAAAAGATTGGATGTTCTTGAATATGCAGGACCACGGGATTTACTCCTCCACCCCCCTGCTCTTGAATAACTGAAGAAAGGAAGGTCAAAATATGTGAAACAATGGCATTCAGGTAGTAGACACAAAACAGTACAGGACGCTGATCCCTGAGAGATGGGAAACAAAGGAGTGAGACATAGGAGTGCTCCAGCTTCCTCCCAGGCCAGAGCTGCCAGGCCATGGCTCAGAGGGGACTGAGGCACAGCCCAGCTTACTCTACAGTCAAGAGACCCAGTGTGGAGCAGGAGGTGAAGGCAACTAGAAATTATAGGGCGGAAGCTGCCCTGTACTCCTGTAAAAGCAGCCTAAGATTGTTAGAATCAAAGAAACCAAGTATCCTTTTGCAAATTGAGTTGTAACCTACTAATCTATAAATCTAATCCACTGACCAGTTCTTTTTTTTTAAATTGTTACATTAGTCACCATACAGTACACTACGGTTTTTGATGTGCTGTTCCATGATTCAGTATTTGCATATAACACCCAGTGCTCCATGCAATCCGTGCCCTCCTTGATACCCATGACCAGGCTCACCCATTTCCCCACTTCCCTCCCTTCTAAAACTCTCCATTTGTTTTCCAGAATCCGTAGTCTGTCACGGTTCATCATCTCCCACTCCAATTTCTCCCTTCTAATGTTGTCCTCCATGCTATTCCTTATGCTCCACAAATAAGTGAAACCATATGATAATTGACTTTCTCTACTTGACTTATTTCACTCAGCATAATATCCAGTCCCATCCAAGCTGATGCAAAAGTTGGATATTCATCCTTTCTGATCTCTGCGTAATATTCCATTGTGTATATGGACCACATCTTCTTTATCCATTTGTTGAAGGGCATCTTGGCTCTTTCCACATTTTGGCTATTGTGGACATTGCTGCTATAAACATTGGGGTGCATATGGCCCTTTTCCCCCCACTATATCTGTATCTTTGGGGTAAATATCCAGTAGTGCAATTGCTGGGTCATAGGGAAGCTCTGAGGAATCTCCACACTGTTCTCCAGAGTGGCTGCACCAACTTGCATTCCCACCAACAGTGTAAGAGGGTTCCCCTTTCTCCATGTCCTCTCCAACACATATTGTTTCCTGTCTTGCTAATTTTGGCCATTCTAACTGGTGTAAGGTGGTATCTCAATGTGGTTTTGATTTGAATTTCCCTGATGGCTAATGGTGATGAACACTTTTTCATGTGTCTGTCAGCCATTTCTATGTCTTCTTTGAAGAAGTGTCTCCCCAGTTCCAAACAAATTCTAAAATACCTCTGTTTTTAAGTACTATTAAAAGGTATAATTTCTTTTTTTAAAAAAGATTTTATGTATTTATTTGAGAGAGAAACAAAGATAGAAGGAGAGAGAGCATGAGCATGGGGACAGGGAGAAGCAGACTCTCTGCTGAGCTCAAAGCCTGATGCAGGGCTTGATCCCAGGACACCAAGATCATGACCTGAGCTCAAGTCAGTCATTTAACCTACTGAACCATCCAGGTGGTCCTAAAAGGGGTAATGTCTAATTCACAATAGTATTTCCTTAGAAACTAATTCCATCACTCCCCACAGCTGACCTGGGTTACAACTTGTTGAATTCTCCCCTCTCTTTAACTCCAAAATCTCAGCATGAGGCAAGAGTGGTCCTGGGCTTTGCTCAGCTGCCCCTTTCCTCTTCTCCCCATTGCCCAGCCCTCTAGATTTTCCCTGCACATTCTCCGTATTGACTATTGCACAAGCCCAGCAGCTGGTGTCCCTTAGACATTCTGCTTAAGAGTAGCTGAGTAGGCTGAGACAGACTTTCCTAAGCTGCCCCGGTGGAGGAGGAAAGAGGCAGGGCAGGAAAAGCTGGCATGTGAATAGATATTTTTACCTCCATAGAAAGATAAGCTGTCATCCATACTTCTTATCCCTTTTTTTGCATGGAGTTCAACAACCTCTTCAATGGGGTGTCCTAAGAGCCAAATGACTGAATTATGGCTGTTACAGAATGTGCAGTTCAAAATATTAAGTATGGATCAATGTGACCAAACTCTTAATTAGGTCAACACCAAGCATTCCTACGGTCTTCATTTGGGAAAAACAAATGGCTAGAAGATAATTTTTGACAAATTCTTGCAAAGGGAAATAAACACATCTGGAAGCCAGAATATTTTAAGCTTTTATTGTTTCTTGAGTAACAGGTTATTTATTTTCATCAGATTCTACACACATGCACACAAAGATGCCAGATTTCTCCCACATAGATTTTCTTGGTAAATAGGGAACTTCCGAATGGTTCTTATAACCAGTACTAAGAAAAGTACAAAGGTGATACTGAGCAGATGGAATTAATATGATAATAACACATGAAAGTTCATTAATCTCTATTGGAAAGATGGATAATCAAATGAAATCATTGCACATTCATATACTGGAGTTGCCAAGTTTTGAGAAAAATTCCTTGATTGCAAATTTTGAAGCATGAATTTTAAGTTGGTGTTATAATGGAAGATAACCTAATCAGAATTTTCTTGAGGAAAGTATATTGAAAAAGAATTATAACACTACATTCATATGTAATCTTTTGGATTTAAATGGCTACTAGTCAGAGACAAATATGGGATCAGAATAATCTATAAATAAAATCTTTTCCTCCTTAGACCCTTGATGTTTGTCTTAGCATCAAGCACAAATACAATCTTTGCTCCTGCCTTTAAGCTTGGATGAACCATAAAAGCAGTGTTTTATTGCAGAAATAATAAAGATAATCTATGTACATCACCTTAGACACAATTAGTAGTAATAGGTCTAGGTCAGAACTAAGACTTGTCCAATAGAAGATGCAAAGATTCAGTTAAATGTAGGATAACAGTTTCCTATAGTAGTGAACAAGGTATGTCCTGAAAGAAAGCCAGGGAGATCATTCTTCGAGAGCAGAGTAGTTTGCTGAAAGTTAGAGAACAGGAGCAGTGGTATTTCCAGGGAAGGGAAGAGAATGAGGAGAAACAAAGATTAATGAGGTAAAGTTTTTAAAAAGTTTGTTTCCAGTTTGTCAGTTTTTTCTCATCATCATTTTATTGAATGTATCTTCCATTCTCCACTGATTTTTTGGCATTATTTTGGTCATATTTTAAATTCTTAGAACAGTTTATCCCATGGGATAGCTGAATGATCACATTCTATTGATTTATCTGCTCCAGGCAATCTCTATGTTACTAAATCTGTATACTGACATCTCTCAATTAATGTCAGTGATCTGTGGCTGAAAATTGGAAGTTTTGTGTGAGAGCACTAACCAAGAGCCCATAACCCATTATTTTAAAAGAGGAAAATTACAGTGTATTATACATCTTAAATTCCCCCAACAAATTTCCAGGATTAACCTAAAAACCAGTAAGTAACATACCATAATATTAGGATCTACAATGCTTTAACCACAGCTTCCTAATCACCAGTGATTATTAAACAACAACAACAACAACAACAACAACAACAACAACAGTTGCTTTTTAAGCAGTATGATGTTGAATTTTCATGAAATATCATGATAAACACACAGAAAAAAACCAGTAATAAATAAATTTATTATATATAAGGCAGATATAAAGCAACAACTAAAAACAAGGACATTTCCTATAATACACTATACTTACGAGTAGAGTGGAGGCAGAACTTGAAAGTTGTAGATGGCGGAGAATTTAAATGCACATTTACTTAGTATGGTTTTCAAAATGTTTAGCACATTGTTCTGATGATCCACCCAGTTTACCCAGTTGTATACAGAATGTAACTTTTTTATGCATCCCTTTTTAAATATTTTTTATTGCATTTGGAGGAAATTAATATACTTTTTTCATATAAACATTGCCCCCCAAAACATAAATTGATAGCAACTTACATTCTTTAATCTGAGTATTAAAAACCAGAAAGTGGGTGCCTGTGTGGCTCAGTGGGTTAAGCCACTAAACCTTTGGCTCAGGTCATGATCTGGGGACTGAGGCCCACTTGGGGCTATCTCTTCAGCAGGGAGCCTGCTTCCCCCTCTTTCTCTGCCTGCCTCTCTGCCTACTTGTGATCTCTATTTGTCAAATAAATAAAATCTGAAAAAAAAAAAAAAAACCTACCTAAAAGCATGAAGAAACTAGTGAAGTATGAGTAAGGCTTATAGTTGAATTAGTAGTAGTTACTATTTACAACATAAATTTCTTGGTTTTGACTCTTACTGTGACTATTTAAGATATCTTTAGTGGGGGAAGCAGGCCAAAGGTAGTTGAGAACTCTACTATTTTTTCACAACTTCTTATGAGTCTTAAACTATTATTTTAAACAATGTTAGCTGGAAAGATATTGTGTGGAGGATGTCGTAATTTGTTCATGTTATTGACATGATATTGGGCTTAAATTAAGTTCACAAAATTAGAACTATTCTTTTAGCATGTATTGAAGTTTCTTGTCTTTGAGTTTAGTTAAAATATGCTGATTACCACGATCTGATCACATTAGTCATTTTAGAAACTATATGACTTGTTAATTAATCAGAATTGATACAATAAATGGATTAACAGCTTCCAGCTGGAGATATTTCTGTTTTATTTAATGTGATGAATTCATTCTAGGTTTTTAAAGTCAAAAGAAATCATACTGCAATGAATAAAATTTGTGTATCTATCATTCCTGTCATTAAAGCCTTACCATCGGGGTGCCTGGGTGGCTCAGTGGGCTAGGCCTCTGCCTTCGACTCAGGTCATGATCTCAGGGTCCTGGGATCATGCCCTGCATCGGGCTCTCTGCTTGGCAGGGAGCCTGCTTCCCCCTCTCTCTCTGCCTGCCTCTCTGCCTACTTGTGATCTCTTTCTCTGTCAAATAAATAAATAAAATCTTAAAAAAGAAAATGACTTACCGTCGATAACTATGTCAAGATTTAAGATTGTGATCTTTATTATTTAAGATTGTGATCTTTCTTGGAAGCAAAGGAAAACAGAGTGAAGAAATTCATATTTATAGAATACCTCTCATGTATCAAACACTATCATGGGCACTTCCATTTTCTCATTAACTCTTCCTGATGACTCTGCAAGTCAAGTATTATTATCCCCACTTGATAGATGAGAATATTGCCTACAAAACTTTTCAAAGGTTTCACAGCTAGTGTTTGGGATCATGATTTAAACTCAGATATGCTCCTTACATTCAGCTCTCACTCCCCACTGATGGCATGGTGATGCCGATTTTGATGCTTGCTTAGTAATTGCACTTGTCAACAGAGATAATAAATCTTTGGTTTTTCCCTAACCTGAAAAACTAGTCTGTCTTGATCATTTTGTCTTTCTAATCTTCCTGTACTTATGGGGAATGCTCATTCAGAAATGGACTAATCTCTACTTTTCATATTCCTAAATACTTGTAATTTCCTACTGTATTCTATACATGAGTTCCATCAGTTTTCTTTTGTTCAAACACAATTTACTCCCACCACTTCTAAGAGAAAGACTTTATTTAAGAGATACTGGGTAGGTCACAGACTCTCTTGATAAAGTAGAGGAGCAAAGAAGCTAGAAACAATATCCAACCATATTTCAGGAATGTTCCAGCTAAAATGTCATCCTCCATGCAGCTGGGTTTCTATGATACTCAGAATTGGACCTCAGAACCTACAGTATCATATCCTCTAACAAACCAGTGCCTGAAGACACCAGCCAGAAAATCAACTTTCCTGATTATAACTGTGACCGCATAATGTACGTTCCCACAACCAAGACTTCTACAGATAAGTTTTGCTGGCAGAACCCAGAATTCAATGACTTTATCTGAATAACTAGAAGGCCAAATCTATTTGAGGAAGCACCTTTCAATAGTGGTGACAGTAAAGTCTTCTTAGCCTTCATCAAAAATATTATAGTCATTTATCAAATTGTACTTTGATAAATGCATTTATCAGAGTGCACATTTATCAAAGTGTATTATACAAGGGTGTAATACAGAAGGAATTTCAGATGGATGCCATGCAGAAGGGTGACACAGCACTGGCCCTGAACTGACAGGAATCCCAGAGGACTGAAAATGGTTTCATGATTCATTAGTCAGTGTGTGGACAAATGGAGACCAAGAGATATGAAGTTTGGGCTCAGGTTCCTTTAGAAGGAGACACCTAGATCTATGGCTTTTCCCTAGACTTATTTGCCAAGTTCCTGAATTCATAATTAGGATAGATAACTCAGCACTTGCTAAATAACATACTTGTTATTAGCAAAGACCAATACTGAGTATCTGAAATGGTACCATTTCCTACAGAATTGTTTAATCACCTTTCTTTCCATTATGGAAGAGGCAGCAGTTTGATGTCACGGACCAGACACTAAAAATATGGGTTTGTTTTCCCTACCCAGAATATTCGGGACAGTATTATAATCTAAAGACTTAATGAGTGCTTTATTCAACATCATGATATTCAATAATGACAACAGTGTTTCTGACCAAAGAATTCACTTTATGGCAAAATAAGTGAAGCTCTTCATTTAGGCTCATATCTGTAACAGTAACAAGTCTTACCACATGTGCTATCAATAGAAACAGCTGACATGACAGAACTGTGCAATGATACACTAAAAATGAACTTAGACTACAGATTAAGTAACCAGCTATAGAGGTATTGATAGGCTGTCCCAAAATATTTACTAGGTACCCTAAACCAGTATCCAGCTTCTGGTGCTTTTTCTTCCATATCCAAAATATGTGGGTCTAAGGATTAAGGGTGGTCCTTCTAATACCTTCAAGTCTGAGCTCTATTTGTTTAGAAGTATGTTTCTGAGTGAGTCCAGGAAAAGAAGGGAGTACTTGTACTGGATAAAGTGACTGGTTCCAATTATCAATGAAAAAAGAAGGCTATTGCTATACAGGGGGATCAGGAGAAGTGTGGAACCCAGAAGATTCTCTAGGGCACCTCTTAGTATTTCCTTATACAGTGATGGAAGAAGAGAAGACTACTACATCAGTTTGATGCAGTCAAGGACACTAAAAGTTTGTTTAGATCCTTCAGGAATTAAGATTTGGGTAAATAAATGAAACAAAGTTATGACCAAATGAGGAACCAGGTGATAGATATTAGAAGAAGAAAATAATGAATATCAAATGGCTTCAGAACTGGTTACAGAAATAAGGACTGTATCAGCTCTGCATATTTTTTCTTGTTTTATATATATTTTTATATATATTAACATTTTCTTCTCCACTCCCCCAATTTTATGTAGAGTGTATTGGTGATTTTTTAAAATTTTTAAAAATTTTTTTAAAAATTTATTTATTTGTCAGAGAGAGAGGGAGAGCGAGTGAGCACAGGCAGATAGAGTGGCAGGCAGAGGCAGAGGGAGAAGCAGGCTCCCCGCCGAGCAAGGAGCCTGATGTGGGACTCGATCCCAGGACGCTGGGATCATGACCTGAGCAGAAGGCAGCCGCTTAACGAACTGAGCCACCCAGGCGTCCCCCGATTTTTTTACATATTTAATTCTGAAGTTTATTTTTTAAAAAGATTTATTTATTTATTTTAGAGAGAGAGAGAGGTAGCAAGCAGGGTGGGGGGGTAGGGAGAGGGAGAAGCAGACTCCTTGCTGAGCACGGAGCTCGACCTGGAGCTCTATCCCGAGACCCTGAGATCATGACCCGAGCTGAAATCAAGAGTTGGCGGCTTAACCGCCGGGGAGAGAAATCCTGAATTTAAGAGATCATCAGTCTTACAAGAAGACAGCTAGCAAACTTGTCCAATCTTTGTTGAAGGGAAGACACCTTTAGTATCCTGGTCAGGAAACAAATCCACTCTGTACAGATTCCAAGGCTGTTTGCTACAAGTATCCTTGGAAAGATAGTCCTGAACAGTATCTTATGCAAGATACTCAGAAACACAATGGAAAATTGTCTTTTAATAGGCAGGTATGGATGTGCTAAATCTCTTTCTACTCAAATTAGTTGTGTTTTTGTAACCAAACCCTAACAGGCACTATTGTTTTTAGAGACTCTAGGTAAGAAAATAAGATACAAAATAGAGATAATACAAAATGGTGGTAAAGTTATTATTAGTTTCACAACACACAATTATATTCCAAAAATATCCTAGAGTATTCCCTGAAAACATTATAATTGCTAGAAGTCCATTAAAGTGATTAGAAAAATATATTATGTGTAGGAATTACTAATTCTCCTTTGTATCAGTAATAACCAGTTGAAAACACCTACTTAAAGAACAACTTAAAACTAAGGATAAATTAATCACAAACCTTCTAGGAGTTAATTTAAATTAAGAAAGAGAACTGCATGACAAAAACTAAACATTCTTATTACTAGATATGGATGGATTGAATAAATGAAGAGAAATATAGAGCCCTTGGGTGGTATAACTTGATGATATAAATATTTAAGTTCTTTCTAAATTAGATTAAAGCTTTAATAATAGTGTTTTCTCAAAATTCTGACAGCATGAACAAAGACTCAGAAAAGTGGAACTATAGCTGAGGAGTAAATCATCTAAGCATCCAGGATGAGAGGAAGCCCTGCTCTGGCTGAGTTAAATACGCATCAGAACAGAAGGGAAAAAAAAAAAAAAGGTCCAGTGAGTCAAAGTGCATTTAATTCTTTCACTCAAAAGTTCACTTATTCTATCACAACAAAAGTTTAAATTTTGTATGAGCCAAACCTGGCTGGCTCAGTTGGTAGAGTGTGTGACTCTTGATCTCACGATTATGAGTTTGAGCCCCACATTGTATGTAGAAATTACTTAAGAATAAAATCTTTTTTAAAAAAAGTTTAAATTCTGTATACATTTCTATCACAAAGCAGATTAATGAATACTTTTTTTCACTGACCAACAGAATTTCTTCAATTTAATCCCAAATTTTTAATGTAAGGAATCCAAAGGGAGCATATTAAATGTTCTTTTTAATAAACAAAGCATGATATTATTGCTAGATGAAAATTATGTTTGGAAGGCTTTCTAATGGGCTGTGGTTTCTGTTAATTCAGATCCACTCCTCCCTGCATTTTCATAATAGTACTGCTATTTTCCTTCAGGAACAACCTCTACTCTATTTCTCCATTCTCATTCCAGGTATTTTGATATGTTGGCTCTTCTAGACTCCAGGAGTGTGAGTGAAATGGGGAGAGGAATTGAAAAGTTGGGGTGTGGCTAACCAGTAAGAGCATCACATCTCCAGGCCACTGTGATTGCATCAAGATTCTACATGGGTCCCTAACAGACCTAGCGAAATGTACTGTGGTAGATTTCTACCAGGATCACTGAGAGAATCAGGTTGTTTTCTCCACTGTAATTTCAGTATTCATGTGAGGCTGGCAAAGAGAAGGAGTCTGATAATGAAACAAAAAGGAAGGAAAAGGAGAACCACATGAACTCCTGGGTCAAGCCATGCTTTTAAAATATTATTTAAAATATACCACATCTTCTGTATCTATTCTCCTGTCGATGGACATCTCGGCTCTTTCCATATTTTGGTTATTGTGGACATTGCTGCTCTAAACATTGGGATACATTATTACTGAGATTTTTCAGGTTTTTTAAAAAAGATTTTATTATTTGAGAGAAGGACAAGAAGAGTGAGAGAGAGAGAAAGCATGAGAGGATGAGGTACAGAGGGAGAAACAGACTCCCCACTGTGCAGGGAGCCTGGTGCGGTCTTGATCCCGGAACTCTGGGATCATGACCTGAGCCAAAGGCAGACACACTTAATGGACTGAGTCACCAAGGTTCCCCTGCATCATTTGCTTCTTGCTGGGCATGTCTCCAAAGGCTAAGGGAGACAACAGCAAAAATGAACTATTGGTACTTCATCAAGATAAAAAGCTTTTGGACAGCAAAGGAAATAGTCAAACAAAAGACAACCAACAGAATGGGAGAAAATATTTGCAAATGTCTTATCAGATAAAGGGCTAGTATCCAAAATCTATAAAGAACTTATCAGAGTCAACATATATATTGTGTGAATAGATATAATCCAAGTAATCCTATCAAGAAATGGGCAGAAGACATGAACAGACATTTCTCCAAAGAAGTCATCCAAACGGCCAATAGACACATGAAAAAGTGCTCAACATCACTTGGCATTGGGGAAATACAAATCAAAACCTCAATGAGATACCACCTCACACCAGTCAGAATGGCTAAAATGAACAAGTCAGGAAACAACAGATGTTAGCTGTTGTTGAGGATACAGAGAAAGGGGAGCCCTCTTCTACTGTTGGTGGAAATGCAAGCTGGTGCAGCCACTTTGGAAAACAATATGGAGGGTCCTCAAAAAATTGAAAATAGAGCTACCCTACAATCCAGGAATTGCACTACTAGGTATTTACCCTAAAGATACAAATATAGTGATCTGAAGGGGCACATGCACCCCAGTGTTTATAGGAGCAATTTACACAATAGCTAAACTATGGAAAAAGCCCAGATATATGGAGAGATGAATGGATAAAGAAGATATGATACACACACACACACGCGCGCGCGCACACACACGCACACACAATGGAAAACTACTTAGCCACCAAAAAAAAGGAAAAAGAAACCTTGCCATTTGCAATAATGTGGATGGAGTTAGAAGGTATTATGTTAAGAGAAATAAGTCATCAGAGAAAAACAATTACCATATGATCTCACTCACATGTGGCATTTAAGGAGAAAACAAAGGATCATGAGGGAAGGGAAGGAAATATATAGATGAAATGAGAAAGGGAGACAAACCATAAGAGATTCTTAATCATAGGAAACAAATTGAGGGTTGCTGGAGGGGAGGGGTGTGGAGGGATGAGGTAAGTGGGTCATGGACATTAAGGAGGGCATGTGATCTAATTAGCACTGGGTATTATATAAGACTGATGAATCACTGAACTCTACCTCTGAAACATATAATACACTATATGTTAATTTTAGAAAATAAATAAAAGTTGGTGGTGTGGATACATTTTTAGAAAAGAAAGGGAAGAATTTTGTATGTTGATATAACACACAAAGTATGAATGTAATAGAAGATAACCTCAGTAACAATAATGTTTAAAAGCTTTTAAATTCTGTTCAGGAAATACCTACAACTTTTGTTTTGAGACAAGCAGACTTTTTGAGAGACACTTTCTTTTTTTTATTTTTAAGATTTTATTTATTTGACAGAGAGACCACAAGTAGGCAGAGAGGCAGGCAGAGAGAGAGAGGGAGAAGCAGGCTCCCTGCTGAGCAGACAGCCTGACGCAGGCCATGATCTCAGGACCCTGAGATCATGACCTGAGCTGAAGGCAGAGGTTTAACCCACTGAGCCACCCACGTGCCCCAACACGTCCTTTTTTATGCAAATGTATTTAATAATATTTAAAGAACTCTATATGAAGAATTCCATTTGAAGATGTATAATAAATCATACTCAAGATAAATATATATTCATACTTACTAATTCTGAACAAAAGCCTGAATCACTTGTAGGAGGAATATACAAAGTGTGAGAGTTGACAAAATTTAGCTTGACTATTGAACTGCTGAACCAACAGCACATGTAGATATCAAAATCTTCCTTTCTGAATTGCTGACTCATATACTTCCATGTCACTCTTCACATAGCTGATAACCTTGTCCAATTTGGGGAACCTCAACGTGCCTGTGGTCACCCATTTGAAACCTGCCTTCTGAGTTACTGATCTTCATTCCTACTCATGATTATATATAGTGGATATTGGTCAAGTTCCTAGTTTTTATTAGTAGTGAACTAAAAATTTTCTGCCTTTAAAGAGTTTACATTCCACTGGAAAAGACTTGAAAATAATGTAATAACATAACTATATAATATAATTTCAGGTAGTTAAGTGATATAGAATGAAAAAAGACAGAAAATGCTACTTCAGAGAGAGCAGTTGGGAAAGGACTCTGAGGGATGATATTTAAGCAAAGATTTCAGTGACCTAAAGGGTTTATCTGGCATCTTGAGAAGGAAGTAATGAAACTGCAAGAATATTGTTCCTGAGACCAAGCTTGATTATGTCTGAGAAAGAGCAAGAAGCCTACTCCTGGAGCAGAGGAAAAGACTGACAGAACCTGAACTTGGAAAGGTAGCCAGAAGCCAGAAGCCAGATACACATGGCCTTTAGGTGGAAACAATTTTTAAATTTAATCCTAAAAAGCCTTTGGAAATTCGAATAAGAGGAGATAGCTGATTTGCATCTGAAAAGGACCACTCTGGTTGAAGTGCAGAAAATAGACTATTCTCTGATAAAAGGAATAAAAAATGATGAGTGGAAGCAAGGAGAACAGCTCGAGTGGTACTTTAGGCCAGGAGAGAAAAGGTGGAGCCTTAGATCAGAATGAGAAAGCAGAGGAGTACACCACTACCTTGTTATTGTTAAGACAAGACTTCTGCTCTACAACCGAGAGTTCATGACATTCTGGCTTCCTTCATCAGTTTGTTCAATTATGATCTTTCTTTGGCATCATCAGGGCCTCCGGATCATTGATTCCTGTGCTCATTCCTGATCCATCAGACCTCTCTTGTTTATTATTGTCCTTATCCAGATTATATTTTATGGTTCCTTATAAGCGACAGTCATGATAGTATCTGTAATGCCGTAGTTCTTTAGCATGTTCATTTCACTCACCTGGCAAAAATGCAAGTCTAAATGATCCCATTGTCAACCTTCTCTACTTTTATGCCAAAACTTTGTACCATCACCCAACACATATCATAGGAAAACCTGCGTATCACGCTTAAGACCTCCTTTCCTTCATCTCTGGTACTTGTTTCTCATATACATATATATCATCAAGCTCTCACCATTTAAACATCTCTCGAATGGATCCACTTCTTTATGTGTAAGTCAACATCCTTGTCAGTCATTTTCAACTCTTGCCTAACCTCTTCTAGAACTTGTAACTAGTCCTCCACAATATTGCTCCTGTATAACACAGTCTCAATGATGAAACCAGAGTGACACTTCTTACAATTAAACCTAATCATCCTGCTTCTTTGGTTAAAATTTTGTGTTTAATTGTCCCTGGGATTCATTTTGTAGGATGGCCTATAAAGTTAGGGGGAAATATACTTTTGTATATTTTGTTGTTCAAAATAGACCCCTTTTGAAAGCAAAATGGGTAACTACGAGTAAACATGTTAGGACAACTCACATAAATCTACAATACTCTAAAAAACCTGGGACATATAGTCAGACAACATAATGTCTTATTTATCCAGTTATACTCTAACTCTCTAGTATTATCTCATGTTCCATCCCCATCAAATAAAAATATTCCAACCATAGTCATGTTTCCTCTTTGCTGATCTAAGACTTTCACCCAGTATTTTCACACTTACTGGAACATACTTCTTCCTGTCCTTGCCATGTTACCTTGTCAACTCATCTTTTATCTCTCAACTCAGACTTCTCTACTCTCTCCTCCCCTTCAGAACCAAACCTTTGAAAAGAGATCGTCATTTTTCCTTATTTTCTATTTACTCCAAAATCTGTGCAAAGATGGGTTTCTCTCTCATCCAGGAAAGCAGTCTCTGCTCCTCCTGTTTAGGTCAAGTCCCCTTACTGTATTCTGTTATAATGTCAGGTACTTCTTGTAGTCTAACATTTATCTGTGTTGTTATTTGATTGTTTTACTTTCTAGATTAATTTTGCATATTATGTACTTAATTTTCCTGGAAAAATGTCTACCACAATAGTAGACACTCAACACATGTGTGTTTAGTAAATGACTGAATAAATGAATGAAAATTTAAAACAAAGATCAAAAGAGAGTAATCACTCATCACACTGTTCTAATGAATGGCAGATCTGAGTAAGTTTTTCTCTATGTGATAATTCCAACATGGTTTGATTGGAAAAGAATGTGATATATTTTTTATTAGTATGCTCCAAATATTTGCTACTGGTCTTTAGAGAATCTATAACTTTGCCCTGTCCTTTATTAAAGCCACATAGATACATTTGTGGGATATTTTTCTTCCTTTTGTTTTGTATCTTAAATTTATTGTTGTGGCTGATACACATGGCATAAAGAGATATAAGAATAGACACACACATATATATGCACAACAGAAATGACCTATGCATCTTTTTCTACCCATTTCCACTGCCGCTACCACCATCCCACCAGGAAATTAGCTTGGGGATGAGACATTAAATTCCTCATACCTAAATGAAGGCAACATTTTTTTTTTTCTAAAAAAGAAAAAAGCACATGGAGGAATAGAATAGGAATGGGTTAAACTGGCATTTTAGTAAGCTGGATGAATTGTTTGGGTTCATCCTGGTTTATTCTTCTCATATTTGAGCCAAAGCTGTTTCCTCAGTAAATTGGAGAGACTAGTACCAAGTCTGTCAGCTTGTGAGAGCAAACTTTAAAACATAAAAGCCCTTTTCAAAACTGTACATCTCTAATAAGAGTCTAGGCAGTTAAGATTAATGACTACCCAAATCACAAGACAGACAACTAGAAACTATGTACTTGATAGCAGCATACAACACCATGTATATAGTAATTTTTCCAAACAACTGAATCTGAGTCTGGTCAAGCCTTTGGGGCTAATCAATTAATAAGAAATACAGGGGACAGAGGAGCATGTTAATTGACACAATAAATGTAATCAGCAAAATTCAGACTGGAAAACTCTATTAGGCAAAAGGTAGAAACAAATTTTCTACCATAAATAAATTGTAAGGATGGGGGAAGGCGAGTTGGAGGGGACTCTACATTAAAATAAATCTAATAATATTTATTATTACTGCAAGGCACGGAGTTAATTTTGATCATGATTCAAGCAAACAAACATCAAAAAATGTGAAAAACAAAACTATTGGGGAAATGTGAGTACTGATTGAATATTTAATAATAATGAGGAGCTGTGGTTAACTTTTTGGTGGCATGTTGTTTTTATGAATATATATATTTTTTAATTCTTTTTTTTTAAAGATTTTATTTATTTATTTGACAGACAGAGATCACAAGCAGGCAGAGAGGCAGGCAGAAAGAGAGGAAAGGAAGCAGGCTCCCCGCTGAGCAGAGAGCCCGATGCGGGGCTCGATCCCAGGACCTGGACCTCAGGTATCATGACCTGAGCCGAAGGCAGAGGCTTTAACCCACTGAGCCACCCAGGAGCCCCTATGACTATATTTTTAAACAGGAATTATTATCTTTTAGAGCTACATGCTGAAGTATTTGTATGTGGAGTAACATAATGTCTGGGATCTGCTTCAGAATAATCCAGAGGATGGAAGTCAGGTATAGATGAAATAAGATTAGCTTTGAGTAGATAATTACATATTATGGAAATGGGTACATGGGGTTTTATTAAACTATTTATACATTTATGTATTTGAAAATCTTTATAAAAAACATCCAATTTAAAAATAATCCCTGGGGCACGTGGATGGCTCAGTATGTTAAGTGTCTGTCCTTGGTTATGACTCAGATCATGAACTCAGGGTGGTGTGATCAAGCCCTAAGTCTAGTTAGGCTCTGTGCTCAGTGGGGAGTCTGCTTCATGTCCTTTCTCCCTTTCCGTTTCCCTCTGCCACTCTCTCTGATCATGCTTGCTCTCACTCCCTCACAAGTAAATAAATAATCTTTAAAAAAATAATCCTTGAGGGAAAAAAGCCATTATTTTCCTTTTTCTTCCTCCTCTTCTTCTCCCTGTTCCCTTCTTCTATCGTTCTCTCTCTGCCTTCCCCTCTTTCTCTTTTTAATGAGGATATGGAGATTAGGAGAGATTAAGTGACTTGTCACCTAAGGCACATTAATCTCCAAACTAACAGTTTCTGGAGTGGAGATCATTAAATTCGCATCCTTGCAAGAAATAGCTGTGTGTGTGTCCATTCCCTTGTGTATTTTTTTCCTCAGAAAAACATCCTTTCTTTTCCTTGGACTCTCAAGAGAATCTGATGTGAATGCAAATTTTTTTGAGAGTAAATAAATATAGATGCAGACCCTGATGAAGACATGAAACTGATATTCTATTCTTTTGCTTTTTAATTTTCATTAAATGATCAATTTTGTGCATCCAAATCATTTCTATCTGATTAACTATAAATGACAAAGTAAATATCTTCTTCTATCTTCAGTCTTGGCCTAAGTGCAGCTGCAAAATAATTGAAAGCTTCATCTCAGAGTAATTTTATCATGAAGAAAACAAGTTTTTTTTTCCTAATTACTTGAGAAATAGATGAATGTCCTCGTAAACACACACACACACACACACACACCAAAAAAATACACACAAAAACAAACTCAGTAAGTGTAAAGAGCTAAAGAAGAAATCCTACTTTTCCAGAAACTATTCTCTTTGAAAGTGTCCATTGTTCACAGCTTAATGTGTACCTATTCAGACTTTTCTCTGGGTTGACATCTTTATGTATATTTGCATGTATATGTGTATATATTTGTATATATATGTTTTTTAAAATACATAAATGGCAGCATTCTATACATTATTTTCCTGTGGCTTGCTTTCCCCCCTTAATAATCATTAGCATAGCTCTGCAAGCTTGTATAGATTTCCTTATTCTCTTTAACCAATTTATTTTAATAAATAGTATGGATACCCTATAATTTAACTGTTCCCTTACTGAGAGATATTTAAGTTGTTTCCAGTGTTTGTATTACAAACAGTATTGTGGTGCACATCCTGAACATGTAACTTTGTTGGCATATGAATCTATTTCTGTAGGACAAATGCCTTTTTCTATAGGATAAATTCCCAAAAGTGAAATTACTGGATCAATGGTTTTCTTTAATATTGTATTCAGTACTACTAAATTGCCCTCCAAAAAGCAGTACAAATTACTTTCTCACCAGCAGTGAATTTCAGGGCCCATTTCCCCACATCTATGATAATAATAGTTATTATCAATCCACTTAATTTAATTCAATTTTATGTAAAAAGTAGTAACTCATGTTTTTCTGATTCCTAGTCAGTTTTAATGTCATTATAGGTTTATGGACTGTCTACTTCTTTTGTTAATTTTTCTCTTTATTCTTTGCCTATTAAAATTTTTTTGTAGATACTCTTCGATAGATATATATTTTTTTCTATTCAGATATTCTTTCTCAGTCCATTGCTTGTCTTTGATTGTGAAAAATGTATATGTGTACTTTAATTGCTTAATGTTTTCTTCTAGTAGTATTATAGACTTGTTTTATATATTTTGATTCATAATCCATTTGACATTTTTTTTCTAGGGTGTGAGGTAAAGATTTTTTCCAACTTGATTGTTATTGTCTTAACACTTATTAGATAAACTAACTTTCTGTCCTTTTTAAAAATTTTTTTACTTTAAAGATTTTATTTATTTATTTGAGGGAGAGAGAGAGCAAAAGAAGGAGGAAGGGGCAGAGGGAGAAGGAGAAGCAGATCCCCCGCTGAGCAGGGGCCCTACTAGGGCCTCCACCCCAGGACCCTGGGATCATGATCTGAGCCAAAGGCAGATGCTGAACAACTGAGTCACCCAGGTGCCCCATCTTTCTGTTCTTTTAAATTGTCAATTTTATCATAAACTATTTTTCCATTGAAAGTTTCTTTTTTTCTTTTTACCAATTCTTTTGACAACACAGTGGTATTTTTTGTGTATTTTAATTAGTATAGCATTTCATATGTTTTAACATATTATTGGTACATATCAAAAGTATGTATTTTGTTATATGTAAAACAGTAATATAAATAATACATGTTTTATGAACAATTTTTCAGAGATTTGGCTATTCATGCACAGTTTCTGTTTTGTTTAATAAATAGTATGGATGCCCTATAATTTAACTCTTCCCTCAGTGTAATCACACTGAGTTTATAGAATAATTTCAGAGGTTTGGTTTTACTTTATTGGCAAAAGTAAAATATATCTATCTAGTTGAGGCTTCTTTTATACCGTTCAGATTTGGTTATTTTATTTCCAGGGGCATTAGATAGTTCTTATCATGTTTATTCTAGTTCTGGGACAAGGAAGTATATAAGATGAACCTAAAACATCTTTTCTACCATAAAGCATGAAGCTATAACAGACTAATAGAGTCCTGTTAAAAAGGACTCAGATGCCAAGTTGAATAACCTCCTAGGCTAAATATGACAAAAAGAGGTTACCGATATAAGTAGTACCTATAATGGTTTGAAACAAGAATATGTTTAAATCCATATGTTCAAAATCACACTAAAAAAATCACTTGTTATCTTTAAAGAATGCTAAGGAACTCATTGTTTGGAAAATTGACAAAGGAAAAAATCAAATAGTGTTCATGCCTTTCCTATATAAATTGTACCTCAGGATAACCAAATATTTGATGAGGGCATGTTTCCTTTTACAGAAGCATTCCAGATAACTAAAGGTTCATTGCCATTTTGAGACATCTTAATTAAATGCATCTTGGCAATCAGAATCAACGGTTGCTAACATTACATAAGGACAAATAGATATTACTTACATCCTGGTAGAAGTAATATATGTCACCACGTACGTCACCACGTACACTTGCCATGAAAAAAGGACACTGAATCTAATTAAACCACTAGATCTAACTACCAATATCTAAAAAATACAGGAAACAGAAGAACATGTTAATAGATAAAGCAAAAATGCTCTCTGCAAAACAAAGACTGTGATAAACTCAATGGGACAACAGACACCCAAATCTTTAAAATACAGCAACACCTCCACTGCCGTGCCCCCCCCCCCCACCAAAATAAAGAAAGAAAGAAAAGGAGAAAAGAGAAGAAAAGAATATGGAGGAGAAAACTATACAATACAGGAGACCTAAATGTTACCAAAAAACTGAAATGGGGTCACCTGGGTGGTTCAGTTGGTTAAGCGACTACCTTTGGCTCAGGTCATGATCCTGGATGGAGTCCCATTAGGGTTCCCTGCTCAGCAAGGATTCTGCTTCTCCCTCTAACATTCTCCCCTTTCATGCTCACTCTCTCTTGTTCTCTCTCTCTCAAAACAAAACAAAACACTAAACTAAAAAGTATGCCTGCTTTGTTTAATGATCCAGTAAACTAAAGAAAACACTAAAGCCAATGGTTGAGTGTGAATTGACTGGATAGATGATCATACAAGGATTACTTTTAAAATGTATAATGAAATTGAAGTTATGTTTAAACTACATTTTTGGGGAATTCCTTTATGTTGCAGCTCAATAATATAATCTTTAGCTATATTTATATTTTTTATATTTAACAGTCATTTTGAAAAATTCATTTCCAACATTTTTATCTCCTACAAGTGCCTTAATGTTTTATGGATGTCATAGCTTTTTGTTTCTTTTATAACATTATTTTTATTTCCATGTGTTTTTTAAATTAATTTTTAAATTTTTTATTAACATGTAAGTATTTTTAGCCCCAGGGGTACAGGTCTGTGAATCACCAGGCTTACACACTTCACAGCACTCACCATAGCACATACCTTCCCCAATGTCCACAACCCAAACACCCACCCCGCCGCCGTAACCCTCAGTTTGTTTTGTGAGATCAAATGTCTCTATGGTTTGTCTCCTTCCCAATCCCATCTTGTTTCATTTATTCTTCCCTACCTCACCAAACCCCCCACGATGCCTCTAAAATTCCTCCTATCATATGATATTTGTCTTGTGATCATATGATAATTGTCTTTCTCAGATTGACTTATTTCACTCAGCATAATACCCTCTAGTTCCATCCAGGTTATCGCCAATGGCAAGATTTAATTTCTTTAGATGGCTGCATAGTAGTCCATTGTATGTATATACCACTTCTTCATTATCCATTCATCTGTTGATGGACATCTAGGTTCTTTCCAGAGTTGGGCTATTCTGGACATTGCCGCTATAAACATTTGGGTGCACGTACCACTTCAGCTCACTACATTTGTATCTTTAGGGTAAATACCCAGTAGTGAAATTGCTGGGTCATAGAGTAGCTCTATTTTCAACTTTTTGAGGAACCTCCATGCTATTTTCCAGAGTGACTGCACCAGCTTGCATTCCCACCAACAGTGTAGGAGGGTTCTGAATCTCTGCATCCTCGCCAGCATCTGTCATTTCCTGACTTGTTAATTTTAGCCATTCTGACTGGTGTGAGGTGATATCTCATTGTGGTTTTGATTTGTATTTCCCTGATGCCAAGTGATGTGGAGCACTTTTTCATGTGTCTGTTGGCCATCTGAATGTCTTCTTTGCAGAAATGTCTGTTCATGTCCTCTGCCCATTTCTTGATTGG
>PISX010023006.1:0-30550 GCA_004024625.1 Mellivora capensis
CTGCCTGCTTGTGATCTCTGTCAAATAAATAAATAAAATCTTAAAAAAAAAAAAAAACTCAGAACCGGACACTGAAGCAGAATCTTCCCTTTTTTGTTGTTTTTAAAGATTTTATTTATTATTTTGACAGACAGAGATCAGAAGCAGGCAGAGAGGCAGGCAGAGAGAGAGGAGGAAGCTGGCTCCCCGCTGAGCAGAGAGCCCGATGCGGGACTCGATCCCAGGACCCTGAGACCATGACCTGAGCCGAAGGCAGAGGCTTACCCCACTGAGCCACCCAGGCGCCCCAAGAGGATTCTTCTTGTATGTGAATTACGTCACCATAAACCTGACTTGTAAACATCAGCTGAAGTCAGAAACACCTGGGAAATGCTATACCTGGACCCCAGCTCATTGAGTCCCTGAGCACCTGAGCACAGCCAAGGCACTGAGAAGTCCTGCCAACCATTTAACCGAGAGGATTTGTTCTCCAAATCCTTTTCCAAGTGACAGGCTTTGACGAGCCTCAGGATGATGAGAAGCCCCTCGGTGAGCTCGTCTGTGACCTTGGGGAGGTGTGGGCTCACGGCCTCCCTGCAGGGGACTCGGGCTTGGCATTTAGGTTTCTTTGAGGATGGCCGACTCCTGCACGCTTTTGTGCACGGCCTTCCCTCCAGCCCCACAGACCAGGAAGCAGGGAGTGCCACTGGGAGAGGGAGGCTCCCACGAGGGGAGGAATGCTGAGGCCAGGCCTGGGGACAGCACATGCCCCTCCCTCAGGGCCTGCTGCCGGCCACGGGACTGTGGCCACCATCACAAAGGCAAATGCTGCTTGGTCACTCATGCCTGGGCTCAACACTGGGTGTCCGTTGCACAAGACCCGTTGAAGGAGGCGCGGCCATCATCTTAAAGCGTGGTGAGATGCGGCGAAGCCTGGACTCCCGGGTGCCCCCGGCCTTCAGACCCCCTTGGAGGTCAAAGCCCAGCACCAGACAGGCCAGAACCATCTTTCCCTAGGTTTGGGCCATCTTCCCTGTGCGATCAGAGCAGGACCGGGTCCAAACCGCCGTGTCCTCTCTCATTTTCAATAGCCGTCCAGGTGCTTCCCAAGCACACTGATGGAGATGACTCAGCGCGCAACAGGGAACGCTCACACGGAATTCCAGCTGCAGAGGACGGTGCCAGGGCCAGTGTGGGCGCTCCTTCCTCCCTGGAGGGCTTCCAGGAGGAGGCCCTGCCCTTCCCCCCACAGCCCTACACAGAGCCTGCCCCACCCCCTGCCTCCTGCTGGCCAGTCCAACTGCTAAAAATAGTCTCACACGGAGGCCAGAATCAATACCATCATATTTTCCACAGCAGGCATCAGCTTGGTGGACAATGGAGACGATTGTGCTGCTCTCGTCTCCCCCAAGCAGCTTCCCAGGGGCAGAGGGAAACTTTCAAAACGGGGTGGTGGGCACTAGAGCTCACACGGTGGCTCCCAGAGCAAGGCTGGGCAAGACTGTGGTTGCAACCAAGTCCTGGGAGAGGAGGTAAACTACTGCCTTTTTTTTTTCTTAAATGCTCTAACATTTACATGCACAGGTTTGTTGTTTCAGAGCAAAGCAAACCGGCCGGCAACCGTACTGATAAAATAAGGGTCTAAATTTGATCTCCAAAGACGGTCTTTATTTTGTAAGACAAGCTCTTAGCAAGCAAACCTTTTGCGTCGTGAAAATATTCTCAGAATGTTGATGGACACAGAACTATTTAACAAACTGGGCCAGATCACTGGGTGCCACGTGACTCCCTGTTCAAGGTGGCATTTGAAGGGTACTTCCTTTCCCCGCACTTGGCGGACTCATCCCCCGTGTTAGCGCCGCGCTGGGCCGCTCAGTGAGGCATCAGCAAGCCACAGACACGGATTCTCTCACAGCTCAGGAGACCGCGATTTATGATCTGGGCATCTGCAGGTCCTGGTCTCTATGAAGGCTTCTGGGGGGGACCCTTCCTTGCCTCCTCCAGCTTCTGGGGGTTCCAGCAATCCTTGGTGCTCGGGACTGGGAGACACATGACCTGGGCCACGTGGCGGTCTCTGCCCAGAGTCCGTACAGGGCAGCGTAGGGCCAGTTCCACACGCAGGGTAGTCCTTGCCCACAAAGCACTAGACCGAGCCTTGACCTGGTTCTGTGTGTCCCGTCAACTCTCTGCCAGGACCCACAGAGGCTCCAGACAAATGCCTGCATGCATGTGCACGTGTGCATGCATGTATGCTCTGTGTGATCACATGTGTGTGCCCTACATGTGTGCATGTGTCCGTGTGCTCTGTGTGCGTGCCATGTGCGTGTGTGTGATCACTTGTATGTGCTCTAGCTGTGTGCGTGCATGTGTGCGTTGTGCTCTCTGTGTGCACACATGTGTGTGGTCTCTGTGCATGCACACATGTGCGTGTGTGCTCTGTGTGCGCAGACATGTGTGTGCCCACATGTCTGTGTTCTGTGTGTGCGCACACGTGTGTTTTGTGTGTGCGCATGTGTGTTCACGCTGCATATGCATGCATTGTGTGTGTGTGCACCCGTGTGTGTGTGTGCTCTACATGTGCATGAGTGTGTCTCCCTGGGGATGCTGGTCACTGGGTTGCCTCTCCACCTCAGGTAGCCAGATTTATGGGGGGAAAAGGATGCCTTATTGAACTTTAGTTTAAAGATAAACCAATATTGAACAGGATATACTTACACTAAAATATTATTTGCTGTTTATCTAGAATTCACATACACCTAGAAGTCCTAAATTTTATCTCGCAGTCTTAAAGTTGCTGCTTGCCCTGTTGGCTCTTGGGTCACGGGCAGCCAGCCCTTCCCCTGTGAAACACAGCAGGTGCTGAACATGTAGAGGGGCTTCGGATTCCCCCGTGGGGACCCTGGACAGAAACACGCGGAATGTTAATAGCCCTTCCCTCCAGTTAGTGGGCTCGCAGGTCATTTTCATGTCCTTGTTTATACTCTTCTATAGGGTCTAACTTTTTCCAACCAAAGTCCGCCTCATAGAAAACATGTCAGAGGCTACAGGGACAACTGCTCCTTCCTCCTTGGCTCCGGAGTCCCGAAGGGCAGCTTGTGTGGGCTTGGGGGCGGGGAGGAGTGGACTTTGGATGCCGTGGGTCCCAGGGCCCCATGAATGATTAACCCTCGTGTTGGGGGGAGGGAGCCATAGCACCCCCACCCCCCACCCTGGTTCTGTCTGCTCACACCTTTCCAAGGGTTAGGGCGCTGGCAGTGGCACGGCGGTCAAGGTCACCCAGGGCAGACGAAAACCTGGCACCTGTGTGCGTGGCCAGAAGCCACCCGGCCACTCTGGGGTCCCCTCCAGGACTCTCCACAGGAAGGGTCCGGCCCAGCTTCTCCAGGCCCTGAACCCCTCGCGGTGACACGTGCGATTTCCTAGTGGGATGCTGACTGAGCGACACTCAAGGGGAAGAAACTGGACAGAAATACACTAAACCATCAACAGCCCATATTTCTGGGTCCTGGGCTTGGAGGCCTCTTTCGGTTTCTTACTTATACTTACCAAATTTTCTCCAGCCAACGTCTGTGCTTCCTGCGCCCTCCCCTTGCTGCCTCGAAGTGACCACCCCCCTTGGAGCAGAGGGATCATTCTGTCTCCTAGAGAGAGAGTGAATACATGGGTGTGTGCACATGAGTGTATATTGGGGGGGGCACAGGACGTTCGCTGCAGAAACTAGAGGCTTCAGGAAGCCCCCAACCCTGCATCTGTTGCTTTAAAGTTCTTGAATGTCCAGCAGAGGCTCTGTGACTGACTGGCCCATGAGCAGGAAGGCAAAGGTGCTGAGGGTTTCTAGAAAAGGTAACAAAGAGCTATGAGAAGAGAAGCCTGTTGCCGCCAACTCCTTCCTGCAGTGGACGTCGTCCTGCAAGGTGTGATGCCTGGAGCCTCTGCAGCCATCTTGCCACTGTGGGGAAAGCCGAGAAAATCTCAGACTCAATCCCCTCCTTCCACACTATCTGAGACAATGAATACTATGGCTTCAGCCTCTGAGAGGAATTCTGTTATTTACAGCCCAAAGCAACCTAACCACGACACTGACCAGAGCCATCCTGCTGGTGGGCAAAGCTAGGAGGCCTGCTCTCTGCACTTGGTCATTCTGGGCAGAATTGGGCTGAGACCTGGCCTGACACCTTCCCACCACGGTGGCGGAAATGACAACTGTGGTCCTGGAAATTTCCTTAAGGTCCTGGTTCTGCCAGCCACAACCTGTTGCTGGGGAGGGGCTACCTGGTTGTGGTGGAGACCAGAGCTTTCAGTGGGGCTCAAGGTTCAGTTCCAGGGGCCGGGAGTGGGGAGGCAGATTCCCAGGACCTCTGCTGACCAGCCTAGTTGTTGTCATTCACCCTCTGTAGTCTATCCACCTTCCTAGTCCGCACCAGGTCTTTTTCTCTGGCTCCTGAGTGCACCAGGCAAAGCGGCCGGGTGCCCCTGAGGGCAGAGTCAGGTGCTAGCTCAGCACCCCAAGACGTTCAGGGTGGGGCTCAGGGAGAAGCCTGCACCCTGTCTAATCCCCCACCCCCCTGCAGTAGGACCAAGGCAACAGGGTCCATGGAGCACAGGTTCTGCTCCAGGCCCCTCCCCCCGCCAACCTCCGGGCAGCAGGTGCAGCAGGCAGGAGGGCGAGCAGAGGTGCTCGCTGTCTATCCCCACCCTGTACCCGGCTGCTCCTGGTAGCACAGACCTGGCCTCACGCAATCTCTTCTTTCATTCAACGCACATGTCTCAAGGTTCCTCCAAGTGCCGTGTCTCTGCTCCCCAGTAGTGGGCAGAACAGCAGCCCCCACTCCCGTCCCCAGCCCCCGGCGGGGGCTGAAGACTTCCAGATCCCGGAGCCTGTGTGGGTTATTCCATATGGCAACGGGGGCTTTGCAGATGAGGGTCAGTTGAGGATGGTGAGCTGGGGAGACGGTCCTGGGTTATCCAGGAGGGGCTGGTGTTGTCGCGGGGTCCTCACGAGAGGGATGCGGCAGAGACAGACCGGCTCCCGTGATGGGATCGCTGGCTGAGAGCGCCCAGGAGGAGCTTGTAGAAGCCGGGAAAGGCAGGGAAAGGATCCTGCCTGGAGTCTCCAGGAGGAACCCGCCCCACTGATGCCTTGATCTTAACCCAGTGAGACCCAGTCCAGACTGACCCCAAGACGTCTAAGAGAACTTGCTCCCGCAGCCGGTGCTCTTCCCTCTGGTCCCCCCTCCCCACCTATCCCCCTGCTGTCCCTTCTGCTGGCTTCCGCCTTTCCTCCTTGCCCCTTCGGCCTCCCGGACTCACAGTCCTGGCTCTGAGTATGGACACGCCAGGTCTGACCTGTGAGCCCCGGCTCTAAACGGCTGGGTTTCTAGCAGGGACTCAGAAGCCGGGAAAGGTAACTGGCTGAAGCCTGGAGGCTTCCATCCCTGCACCTGCGTACCAGTAAGGTCCCTAAGGTCTGCCTTCAAGGTCTAGGACAGGAAACCAGGCTCCACCCGCATGTGGAGAGGAGGCCTGCGCCCCTTGCGGTGCCCTTCCTCTCTGGTAGAGCCTCGCAAGCGTAGATGAGGCTGTTCAAGCCTTCTGGACCCTGAAAGTCATCTGTTCTCTGCAAACACCCCACCCCGGCTGGGGGACCACGCAGCAGACATTACTTCTCCCCCAGTCTGTAGGCTGAGAATCCAAAGTCACAGTGTCCTAGGATCGCTTCTTCCCCTCCACATGATGTTTGCAAAGTTCATCCACGCTGCAGTGGCTGTCAGGGCTCCGATTCCTTTTTACGGCCAAATAATATTCCACGGTAGGGAGAGATCCCAATGCGCGTATCTGCTGGTTGATGACACTGGGGCTGTTCCCACTTCCTGCCTGTTGTGCAGAAAGCTGCAGACGTTCCCGGACCGGTGTTGTCTGGACTTTTCATTTCTCTTGCGTGCGTGTCCAGGGGCGGATCTTCTGAGTTGAACGGTGCTCTGCCCTGCGGTTTTCCAAGGCAGTGACCCCGTCACCCACCCCACCAGTATCCAAGCCCCCCTTCCTCATCCCTGCCGGTGTTCTCTCCCTCTGACAGGTGCACAGTCATACCTCCTGTGGTTTTGACTTGCGTTTCCCCTTACGACGAACGACGCTGAGCATTCCCTCGTGGGCTTGTGGGCCATCTTTATGATCAGGTGGTCCTGGAGGCAGCAGGGTGTGGGACAACTTTGGGGCTTTGGAGGCAGGACTCCTGGGCTTGAACGGGTCCGCCGAGCTGGCTGTGTGGTCGGGAGTCAAACACGTCCCCCCTCTGAGCTTCCTGGTGCGTAAACCAGAACAACACTAAACTCCCGGGAGGTGGACAGGTTAGAGGTAACGTAGGTCTAGAATCTGGCGCTAAATAAATCGGTATTTATTATTCTGAAGCAGATGGGGGCCCAGGAGCAGATGGTGAGGGTGTTTGTGTCCTAAGTTTTCAGCCGTGGCTCGATTTGCTTCCAAACGATGCCAAGATCAGAGACCTTCATTCCTATGTGACAGACCAGCCTCTCAGAATGGCACCTGCCTACTTGCACCCAGCTCTGCAGCCCAGCGTGGCTCCTCTCCCCTCCCCCCACCAAGTGGGGCACAGTTTGGCAACAGCCCGGCCCAGAGAAGAACCCATCTCCAAGCTCACCCAGACCCTGGGGCTGCAGGACTGAGGTCCCCATGTCCTTGCTGGCCGCCCTGAGGGCCACTCTCGGCTCCTGGCGGCCGCCCACATTCCGTTATGCCTGGGCCCGTCGTCTTCACTGCCAGCAGTGGGAACACCCCCTTGTACTGATCCTTCTCACGCTTCAAATCTCTGACTTCTCTCCTCCTGATCCCTGGACCCAGACCCGGAGCGCTCCTGTGATTCCGTCAGACCACCTGGGTAATCTCCCAGTAGGGCCCATGGATTTGAGACCTTAATTACACCTGTGAAGCCCCTCATGGCAGCACCAAGGTCAGTCCGCTGTCGGCACAGCTGGAGAAGGCGTGTGCGCCCCAGGGGCCAGAAGCCACAGGGACCACTTCTGAATTCTGCCCCGCACGCCTTCCACCTGGTCCACGTCCCGCAGATCCGTCCCGAGAATGTGCAGCGGGCTGGGCTCACTCCTGCACCAGGCGCGTCGCAAGAAGGTAGAAAGGTAGCTGCTGCTCCTGCCTACACTCCACATCCGGTGTAGACAACACACGCGGGGTCAAAAGTCGATTCCCAAAAGGTTGGGTGTGCGCTTCGAGTTCCGGAGGGTTGGAATTTCAGGACGCCCCACACACCCACGCGCATGCACATGCACACACACCACCTTCCCTCCCCCTTCTCGGTGCATGTGAAAGTTCATTATCCGAACGCCCATTCAGAGCAACCTGCAAGAAAGTCCCTTGCCCCAGCTCCCGCCCAGCGCTCGCCCTGGGCCACCACCCTCTCCTTCTCTGCCTAGCCACCCACAAGCCCTGCCACTTAGTACATCCAGCTGCCTGGCACCTGCCAGGAGGGAGAACACTTGTCTCCTGGTGAGAGGTGCCCCCTTTATGGGGTTCTCCGGTGCTTTGGGGGAGAGATGTCCCAGAAGATGCCCTCGCTGGATCCTTCAATGCAGACACGTGGGAAAGCATGATCAGAGGATGAAGGGCATCCTCCTACGGGGTCCAAGGTGGGGACATGACACGCCTGGGTGTGGGCCAGGGAGGCTTCCCGGAGAAAGTGGCCATGCCGGTCCAGGAGGAAGGCGGGTGGGGCTGCGGGCCAGGCCGGATGTACTGGGAGGAGGGGACAAGCACGAGGCTGCTGGACCCCTAGGGGCAGGGATGGAGGTCTGGGATGGTGACCAGCTGTGGGGCTGGGGACAGGCTAGAGGTGGGGGGGCCCTTCATGGGGCAAAGAGGCTGCTGAAGGATTTGCGGGGGCCTCAGGCCTGGGGGTGAGAGTCCATTTCCCTCACTTATTCCCTGTGGGGGAACAGGCCGAGGGGGATGAGACAGAAGGACGCCAGGAGTCCCTGAGCCTCTCAGAGAGATTCTCCTGGCCTGGTCCTCACTTAACCCCAGGAGCCGGCCGTGCTCACAGGAAGGAAGGGAGAGACCAAAGTTCCCATAGGCCTGAAGCAGACGCCCCTGACCAGTGGCCCACTGTGGGCCCGTGGCCTTCACACTTGGCACCCAGAGCCCGTGGAGTCCTGGCGGCCCCCTCGTGTGTTCTGCCCCCTCCTAACCCCTCCTGGCCTCTCTCAGCCCGTCGGCATGTGGCCGGGCATGGCCCTGGTGCCCTGTCCCCGTGCTCCATGTGCTCCCAGGGCTCGCCATGGGGCTGGCGGCCTCTGCCCCCTGGGGTCGCGTCTTCCTGGACCCCATCACATAGGCAACCCCCCAAAGTCCTTGGCCCGTGGTGGCCAACACAAGGACTAGCCATTAAGGGACTTAGTTTTCTTTTTTTTTTTAAGATTTTATTCATATATTTGACAGAGAGAGAGAGAGGAGGGGCAGAGGCAGAGGGAGAAGCAGACGCCCCGCTGAGCAGGGAGCCCGATGTGGGGCTCGAACCCAGGATCCTGAAATCATGACCTGAGCCGAAGGCGGAGGCTTAACCACTGAGCCACCCAGGCAACCCGGGACTTAACACTGTGAAGAGACTTCCAATCCGTCCGTTTTATGTCCACTTTTGCAAATAACAAAGAATGTATTCTACAGAAATGAGGCAATATAATGTCTTCGGTAACAGTTACAGAATGTGCCGGTTATGGAGAAGCCTGTAGGATGAACTTACTTGGGAGAAATCCAAATTCTGGAGCATTTAAAAGCAAAGGTTTACACTTTTCAAATAACCAAGCGTTGTTAGGAACATGTTATAAAAGCAAGATTGCGTGATACAATACAAGGCACCCAGTTAAATGTGAATTTCAGATGAAAAAAAAATTTTAGCATAAGCATTTATAAATAATAAAGTACAAGTATAAATTATAAATATTCATAAACTATTTATCAACTTTCATAAGTCCCATGCAATATTTGAGATATCCTTACATTTAAAATTATGCATCATTGGGGCGCCTGGGTGGCTCAGTGGGTTAAAGCCTCTGCCTTCGGCTCAGGTCATGGTCCCAGGGTCCTGGGATCCAGCCCCACATTGGGCTCTCTGCTCAGCGGGGAGCCTGCTTCCTCCTCTCTCTCTACCTGCCTCTCTGCCTACTTGTGATCTCTGTCTGTCAAAATAAATAAATAAAATCTTTTAAAAAAATAAATAAAATAAAATTATGCATCATTTTTAGAACCAGTTTCAAACACATGTTAGTAAAAAGGAGTTTGAAGTTTTAATAAAAATTAATAAACTGTATTATGCATAACTTTTTCCTATTGCCTTATGCAATATTTGGGACATACTTTAAAAAAAAATGATTCATTGTTTGTGGGAAATTCAGACGGAATCGGGCACCCCGTATTCTTTCTCGTCCAGTGTTTTATTTGCTAAGCCTGCGAGGAGCCTTAACGAGCCCGTGATGCCTGGGGACGGTCCTGCCTGTGTCTGGCCACCAGCAGCTCACACATTCCCGGGGGCTGCACGGGACAAGCTAGCGTCCACACGCTGGACGAGGCCATCTGAAAGGGATGGGGGCTCGTGGCAGGTGTACTGAGCCCTGCCCCTGCCCTGGATCTTGGACTTCAGCCCCACCCCGCTCTGGTCTTAATCTTACCACCTGTGAAGCGGGGGCACCAGGTCCCTCCTAGGCTCACTCCCCACACTCCCATCCGTGTTTCTCACATGCAGATCGATCAGGCGCGATTCCGTGGGAGAAGGTGAAGCCGTGCCCTGCAACGGGACACAGCCCAGGACGTGCCAAGCCTGGATGTTGGGGAGACACCGGCGATCCTGTCCCTTGGGGGCACTTCCCTCTGTGAACGAGTATCTAGCATCCCAGCAATCTGGAAGTTTTCCACCCAAGCCCCCTTCCTAGTGATGCGTGCTTGGCTCCTTTCTGGAGGGTTCTGGAGCTTTCTGCAGTTTCCCTAAAAGCCCACGTTGAACTGGCCAAGTCAGAGGCACCTTGGAGGATGGTGTGGGGTGGGGGGTCTCACAGCCCGGGGCCTCTGGGCCAGCGCTGGGTCTCGGGCCTCTGTGGGCCTCCCTCCTCACGTCCCCGTCTCCCTGCCAGCCTGTGCCAGGCTGGGCCCGGGGGCTGGCCTGAGCCTCCCCAGGGAAATTGCTCCCTTCCCCAGATGCTGAGGGGCCGCCGCTTGAGACCAGAGCTGGGAGCCAAGCAGACCCTCTGTGATGGCGGAATAACATTCAATCCCCTAAAATGTGTGGAGTGAAATGGCCTTGTGGGTGGTCTGGGACCCTTACTTTCCAACCTCTTTCCCTCTGCCCTCCTTCCCGCTCCCTGCCCCCCATTTCCATTCCTTCTTTCTCTTCCTTTCTTTTTTTCTTCCTCCTTCCTTCCTAAAGCAACCACAACCAGAATGAAGCCGAAGCAAATCCCGTGCCATAGAGAAGGGCTAGCAGAAGGCTGCTAACCAAGGACAATGAGGGCATCCTCTGTCGGGACAGAGGGGCTGGGGCCATTTCTTGGGGGACATGGCAGGTGGCCTGAGGGGCAGGCAGCCCTGCTTATTTGTGGCAGAGAGGCAGGGAAGGGTGTCCCAAGAGGGAAATGCAAGAGCCAAGGCAGGGCATGGAGGAAGATACTTCCTGGGAGCAGGTGTGCCCCCTCCCCGGGGGCTGGAGGCTGGAAGGCCAGCTGGGCTGGGGCACGGTGCCCTGAGCCTGCTGAGGTCTCCCTCGCCCACTGGAGGACGTGACACTCCCTGGTGGTGTCCCAGAAACGGCTCTAGACCTTGGGCTAAGGCCTGGCAGAAAGCAGAGGGCTAGTTCTAAAAGCTGAGCATCAGAGAGGCAGGAGGGCAAGGCTGAGGGATACTGCAGAAGTGCTAGCCCGGATGGCTGCAGGACACTGGTGCCCACAGTAGAGACGGGGAAAGAAAAGGCAGGTGCAGGGGAAAGGGAGGTGGGGGAGACTAACCCTTACAGGTGGCGGCCCTCAGGGGTCCCGTGTGCCAGGCACTGCAGTCAACTGGGAGTCAGCCCGAGGTCTCCCCGACACCCAGACCTCATGCCCTTGACCATAATTCTCACTGTGTGTGAGCACCCAAGGCCGAGGCTCCCACTGCTGCCTCCAGTCCCTGACACATACTCAGGCTCCTGCATGGGGACAGACAGGAGGCCCACCCCCTCCTTATCCCCCAGGACTGGTGGCATCGGCTTCAGTTTTAGGGAACAATGTCAGGGCAAGCTGGCCACTGGCAATGGTGCCCAGACTCCAGCAGGCCCTCAGAAGCTTCCCCCCAAGGGGAGGTAGGACCCAAGGGAGCCCTTCCCCTGCATGGACAATGCAGGAAGGCTGGCTGTGAGGACAGTGGGAGGCTGCCGGAAGGTAGAGGCCGGCCTGCCCCGGGAAGGCCTGGCTGGGACAGGTCCCAACAGGCCACCGCCAGCTTTGATAAACAAGAGAAAAATGTGCCCAGATAAGTAGAAGCGGTTCTGGTGACTTTCCTCCCCGGCAGCTGTGTGGTTATTGGCTAACCCCTCCCTCTCAATGCTCCTCTCCAGAGGGGAAGCGTGGCCCAGCACCAAGTGGGGCCCCCAGGCCACACCGTGTCCCTAGGGAAGCTGGTCCCCTTGGTCCCCTGAGCTCACCTGGATGCCAAGCAAGGACAGGGACCCCCATCCAGTGCCAGGGGGCCAGGAGGAGCCTGGATTGAATATTTAGCAATTTCAGGTCACCCTTAGTGCCCCGGGCTGCTCGTAAGGGTCAGGGGAATGTGACTGTTCATCTTATGTGTCAGTTTGGCTGGGCCAGAGTCCCCAAACATTTGGCCAAACATTGTTTCTGGGTGTGACTATGAGGTGTTTAAGGATAAGGTTAACATTTAAATCTATGGACTTGGAATCGAGCAGATGGCCCGCCGTAATGTGAGTGGGCCTCATCCAATCAGTTGAAGGACCTAATGGAACAAAAAACTGACTTCCCCCGAAGCGGAGGGCATGCTGCCAGCAGGTGACCTTCAGACTCAAACTGTGACACTGGCTCTTCCTTGGGTCTCCAGCCTGCTGGCTCACTCTGCAGCTTTGGGCCATGCCAGCCACCATAATTGGGTGAGCTGATTCCTTAAAATAAACCGCTTAATATTTATACATACATCTCCTCTTGCTGTGTTTCTCTGGAAAGCCCTGACAAAGAGGGTGTAGCAGGCCCGCTGAGCTGCTCCTTCCCCCACAACCAGGAAGAAGGTCAAGCCTTTGGAAGTGTTGGTGACAAGCCTCCCCAGGTTTGGCCAGGAATGACCTTTCAGCCTTCTGAATGGGTCAGATTTTAGCCAAGTAACCTGGAAGACGCCTCCCCCACTGACTGTGCCAGCCCCCTCCACCCTCAACATCCCCATGGCCAGAGTGGAGACCGGCATCTCCATGACTGTCCCTGCTCATAAACACTAAAGCCTTTGGGGCTACCCGGCTCTCCACCCCCCACGAGATCTGCATCCATCTCCTCTGCCTTCTTGAGAGCCTTTCCGTTTTGCTGTTTTAGAAGCACTCCCACCAAAGGTGTGGCTGGGGCCCTGCCCCTTGATGGAGAGAGCTGCCCCTCTCCCACCAAGACACAGGTCCCATCGCGGAGTTTGCCTGGGGAGGAACGCTTGCAGGCAGGGAGGAGGGTGGGGACCGGGAGAGCCGAACAGCCACTTTGGTGGGAGCCCACCCTCCAGCCCAGAGAAGGGGGGCCCCAAGAGTTTACCGACCTGCTGGGGAAAGACCAGAAAGGGCTGGGACGCTCACACCTCATTAGCAGCTCGCTCCAAAAAGGTCCAGAATTCACTCTGGGGATGACCCCAGGAGCTCCCTATGTCTTCATGATGCCCATTTCCCACCAGCATCCAGGTGAGTCCCAGCGGCCCAACCCTGACAACCCCCAGCATGCTGGCCTCTAGGCCCATCGCCCAGTGGCCACACAGAGGCTCACTCCCCAGATTGGGGATCTCTGGGCTTCCTCCCTTCGCTCTCCCCGAGGCCAGCTCTCTCCATCACCCACCGTCCTTCGGAAGGTGAACAGAATGACAGGGAAGGTGGTGGGCTCTTTATAAACAAGAGTAGAGGAAATGACTCACGGTGCTTGGTGGGAACGTGGTCCTGGGAGATAAACACAGATCCTAGGATGGAGGAAATGGACCAATGAGTGAACACTTAGTCTGGCTCCTTCATCTTGCACAGCTGGGTTCCATGACTTTAACGCACCTGTAAAAGCAACTGGGCAAATCATAAAACAATCATAGAGTTGATGCAAGGAAGGGGAGCACCCGGGCTCAGTTCCTGGGGAGCCGCTCCGACACTCACCTTGTTCACAAGAGGGACGTGCGCCACGGCCACTGGCTCGTGCTCTCTGAGTTCTGGCTTGTCCTCCGACTTGCTTCTGTTGAGGAGCCAAGACACACTTGTTTAGTGTATCGATGTGAAGCGCACATGACATACAGGGACCATTTCCAAGGGAAAATCGGGGACAGCACATTCACAACATCGCAACCACAGCTCCGTCTAGCTTCTGCATCTCCATCCTCCAACGTGACCCCCTTGACCCATCCCACCTTTTCTCCGCCTTGCCGGTCCTCAGGTACCTGCTGACCACCCGCCTGTCTCGCGGATCTGCCCGTTCTGGACATCTCACGTATGTCAAATCATACGATATGTGACCTTCCATCGGGACACCGCTCTTTTTATAGCTGACAACATCCTGGCGGCTGTCTAGAGCACATCTGTCTGTCCATTCATCCACTCGTGGGCGTTTGGTTGTTTCCCCAAACTGTTTTCAGGCATTGGGGCTTGACGGAGGTCCCCGGGCCAGGACGGGCCGGCCTGGGACTGGGACTGGCACCCTGGCCCAGTGCTGTGCTCTGTCTCCGTGGCAGCCGCAGTCATGGTCAAGGTCCCCGTGCAAGGCAATGGAAGGCATGTTGTACTCACTAACGCCCACGGGGCGGGCCACAGGCGGTGTTGGCAACAGTGGGGCCCCATGGCCCTCCACCACCCACCGAGGCCACGTGAAGTAGATGGGTTTGCCCTGGTTGGGGCCCAAGAGCAGGATCCCACAGTCCAAGGCAAAGGCTTTTGCTTCCTTGGGAGGCTAATCTGGACTCTGGGTGGAGGGAGGAGAGCAGGAGGAACGAGCTCAGACAGGAAGCCCCGCCCAGGTACTCAGAGCCCAGTAAACATCTGTGATTCCCACCCGGGGCAAAAGGGATGAGAAGGAAAGTTCCCTTCCCAAGAAGCCACCACAAGCCTTTGAGGTGTCTCTGCAGGGAGAGGGAAAGTTGCCATGGACTAATCACAAAGCCAGGCGACCAGGTCTAAATCAGCGGGGCAGGTCTTGGGGTCAGCCGGGATGTACAACGGGGACATCGCTGCTACGCACCCTCCCTTTCCCTGCTCGAGAGTCCCGAAACGCTCCACACCTGCCCCGGTCGCCGGCCACGGGAGATGCTGAAGAAAGTTTGTTGTGTGGATGGTGAAAGTCACGGCAGCCGCCCTAAAAATTGAAAGCAGATCCCCTTGACCTGGGTACTTCAGCACCTCACAGGGAGAAGTTGTCTCCTGACAGGGAGAAGTTGTCTCCTGCTCACGGCTGGCCCACCCCGGGGCTCACTCTCCCATGCAAGCAGCCCAGTGTTCAAATCTTGTCACCCTTTCTTCTCGCACTTGCCCATCACACGCTTACCGCCATTGGTTTGCCTCTTCTGTGTGGTATTTTATGTATTAATTTCCATCTATGGAAGATGAAGATTTAGCTTGTTCACAACAACCCTGCCCACGCCCATAGCCACTCAGTGAGTCATGCCACCGCTTACACTATTTCTACGCCCCTGTGATGGTCAATAGGAAGAGACCCGCCCCTTGCCTGTATGGGCTCAGATGAGAACTTGCCTACCGCGCGGCCAGGAAGGTTGGATAAAATGTGGGACTCCTCTTACACGACCAGCTGTAGTAAAGGAGCGAAACCTCCAGTGGCCAAAAGAGACGAAAGACATAAAGGCCAGTGTCGTCTCTGCACTCGGAGGCTTGTGTGATACCCTTGAAGGGCCGCCAAGGGACCATGCCCGCCTACCAGCAAAGGGAAAACACCCGAAAGCATGCAGATCTCGGCCTGTGCTGCAAATGGGAAAAAACATGGCCCTTGGGAAGTGGTAGTGTTGTCCCCTTTCTGGCCCTGGAATCCGCACAGGGGTGATCACAGGCTGGCAGGGCAACCCCAAGTCTGAGCACCACGAATCCTCAGCCCGGGCACGCCAGACTCCCACGGGCACAGCCTCAATGAACATGGGCTCGCAATCCAAAATTATGACGCGCAAGGAAGGCAATTTGGAGGCAGACCCGACAAAGAGAAACGAGATTCGGGAGAATCTCAGGTAGTAAGACGCTCGGATAACGGCTTCAAGCAAACACACTGGCAGTTACTACAGATGCAAAACACAGAGCTGAACACAAGACCCTGCTGAGGAAAGCACGGCATTTTGGAAGGAATGAAGCAGAACTTTTGGAAACGAAACGCACAGCGACTGAGGGAAACACGCCCGTGGACGGGCTGACTTCAGATGGGACGCAGGCTCCTCGCGGCCGAGTCAGCTCCACTCAGCAGCGGCGAGAAGCTCTGGCTCCCACGCGGCAGCCGGTGGTGCAGAGAGTAGCACAGGGAGATGGGAGTGTGGGCAGGACGCGTGGGGACTGAAGGAGAACATCAGAGCACTTTCCTCAGCATGTCCACGGCGTTGTTGTCGGTCCTCCAGCTTCTCCTTTGCTGTCTCGAAGTCTGAGACTGTGGATGGCTCCCCCCAGCCCTGGGAGCTCTCAGGACAGCCTCTGAGCCCCGTCCTGCTGTTCCAAGGCACCGCGTCTGTGCACGCGCTGCCGCCTCCATCGCAGGCCCCTGTCCTTGGGCTCAGGGATGCCTCCTTCTCCCTCTGTTGCTAGGACTCCTGCCATGGGGTGGCTGCGCCACCTGGAATGTTCTTACTGTACTTCTTTTAAGAGTTTTATTTCTCAGGGCACCTGGGTGGCTTAGTTGGTGAAGCCTCTGCCTTTGGCTCAGGTCATGATCCCGGGGTCCCAGGCTCAAGCCCCGCATCGGGCTCCCTGCTCAGCGGGGAGCCTGCCTCTCCCTCTCCCTCTGCCTGCCTCTCTGCCTGATTGGGCCTCTCTCTCTCTGTCTTTCATATAAATAAATAAATAATATTTTTTTAAAAAAAGAGGTTTATTTCATTACACTTACAAATTTTTCCATTTCTATTCTCTAAATGTTCACACACATACGTGCACACGTACACACTCCTGTTCTGCTTGCCATTTATTTTAAAATGTCCTGTTTCTCTCTGAAAGAATTGTAGATTATAAAAACTTTTCTCGGGACCCTTTGTCCCCACTTTCTCTTTGTTCCCTGCTTGCTGGGTTAGGGTGCTGTCTCTGTCCCCCTCACAGGGAGTCTAGTGGGATCCCTGATGACTTTCCAGACACGAGTTAGTAACTGATGTTTGCAGACCCCGTGTGCCCGGGGGGGTGGGGGGGGCTGATTGGTGGGGGAGGGTCTCCCCAGGATGATGGGGTGGGCGGGGCTCTGCCTGTCAGGGCAGTAGATCTCCTCCCCCGAGAGGAGCTGGGTGCTGAGACAGGGGTGAGGGCTGGAGAGGGGGCTGGCCCGGTCCTCACCCTCAAAGACGTGGACTCGACTGGATCGCCTCCACAGAGCCCCTTCCCCAGCCCCACTCCCCCCGTGCCAGAGTCACGGGGCCCAGGGACACCCAAGTCAAGCTGGTCCTGTCTTTGGAGCTGGGCAGGGAGAAAGCCTGCGGCGGTGCAGGGCAGGGAGGGGAGAGCCGTGGGCTAACTGCTCCGGGAAACCCCGTCAGCGGTCCCCACCTCGGCCCCATGCTTCTCCTCGCCCTCCGGAGGCTGCAGCCTTCACCCCTGCAGGCTGACAGTGTTCTCGCCGGATTCAGCGGTCATGGCAGGACTGTCAGAGGGAGCTCCGTTTCCTAAATGCTCGTTCTCAGGCTCTGGGCTTCTCTCTCCGTGGAGCGTGAAGGAGGAGTTCGCAGACCACGCAGCCGGCAGGCAGCTGATTCACGCCATCTCCGGTGTCCCCCAGCCCGTGGCGGCCCAGACCAGGCTGGGACTCACTTCCCCAGGTGGACCAGGTGGGCTCCTCGAGACACACAGGTGTCTGCTCGGTCTTGAAAACACATCCGGTCTTTGCAAGCTCCTTTCTTGAGATGCGTCTATCGATGCCTTCCAGACCCTTCCCTCAGAAGGGAGGGCTCCGCTCCTCTGTCCGCCCCTTCCCTCCACCCTGGAAAGACCAGCTCAGCCAGCTCCTGTCTCCCCGCTCTGAGCTCACAGAGCCAAAGTCTGGAGGCCACACTGCCCTCCTCGGCTCTGCATCAGCCGCCCCCCCGCTCCGTCCCTCACCCCTCCCTCCCCTCCCTCCCGCACTGCCACTACCTTGCAGGCAGGGAGGGGGAGGGGGGTCTCCTGGTGCTCTGAGCCCTCCCAAGGACAGAGCCTGGCAGCCCTCACAAAGCAAGAGCCTTCTCCTCACCTGGCTTTGTTCCTGGGCGGCAGTGGGAAGACAGAGCAGAGGCAGGGGAAATGCTCTCCTGGGGACCTGCCTGGGCTTTCACCGTTCACCAGCCTCTTCCCCCAGCCACCCAGGAAAGACAGAAAATTGAGGTCCCGTGGGCACAGCCACCCCTGTAATCCACTCTCTGCCCAAGGGCCACCCCCACCTCCTACCGAACTCACTCAGTTTCCTCCACCTGCCACCTCCCCTGGTCTCGTTTTTCCAGCAGCACAGCTGGTCCAGGAGGAAAAAAGTGACCCGCGGGGAGACCTCATTCTTGTTAGTTGCCAGAGGGACTGAGGCTTGGTGCAACCTCTGGGCTCCATTCCAAGTGGCAGGGTCTGACCCAGATGCTGTCATATAAAAAGGGGGGCGCACCCTGGGTCCCCAGTCTCTGGGGCGGCATCACTCACACTTGGGGAAGGACGACACAAACTGCATGTATTGTTTTAACTGTGCCTTGCCCAGCGTGGGGAGCAGTGAGCAGAGAGCAGTCCCGTCCCGCAGCCTGCTTGCTCCTGTCCCCAGGGCATTCTCTCTTCAAAACACACTCCTCAAATCTGAGCGCCCTTCTTTTAGTGCACACATTTTTCATCTCAGTCTTGGCACTTTGGTTCGGCCAGAAAGACAACTTCCTCTATGTTAGGCTCTTCATCATCATGGCCCACAGCAGCTACCCACCTGGGAGACTCCAGAACGTTCTTTCCTTCCTGCACACAACAGAGCAGCTACCCTGAGCAAGGGGGCTGTTCCTACAGCCTCTCCCCCTTAGTCCGTACCTTCGTCCCCTCACTTAGGTGGGTGGTCTCTCAGGTGCCGCTGGGGTTGGGAACACGGCCCCTGACCCGTCCCCTGAGCAGAGACGCTCGTCCCGTGCCTCCCTGTCCTGGCAGAGCTCTGTGGCTGAAGATAACTCTCCTCCTCATTCTAGACGTCATTTGGGGGCTCCACTGAGCACTGGTACCTGGGTCTCCTCCTTGCCTCTGATGCTTCTAGGAGGTGGTCCCCAGATTATCTCTGCCCTACCTGCTTCACTTTCAAAGCCACTAGGCAGTGTCTCTGCTGTTGGGCTTCTAGCAACAGCTTTCCAGAACATGCAATGCCCTTCTCCCAGAGTCCCCAGAGGGGGCCCTCTGCATTTTCCTGAGAAAATTCAAAGACACCCCGTCCACCCAACTCCAAGTCACTCACAGGAGGCTCCCAGTGCTCTGTGGGCTCTCCACAGAGGGTCCCCCGTGTGAGGACATCTGTGGCCATCACCACCCAGCCCCTGGTCCACCTTTTCCAGTAAGAACATTCAGATTTTCCTTTAGGAAACTACCAGCCCCACCTTCAGAGGTGAGATCAATCAGCCTGACCCAGCCTGGTTGACCAGATAATTCTCTTCCCCTGGCTGCCGTGATGGGTTTCAGGGATGGGCACAGCCAGGCAGAGGGGCCACGATATTGCAAAACTCCCGAGCTACCATGAACTATGAAAATGTACCATTATCTCAAGCACTGCCAGAGGAGAAAATACGCTGCGAATTTCACTTGCAAGACGCCGTCAGCTCTCTCTTAGCTGTGAGAACGTGAAGGTGGTAGGGGAAGGGGGTCTAAGCATCTATGAATTGTGTTTAACTTGGGGTTTGGGAAAATGGCTGGATCCAGCCATTCTTGACACTGGATTTTCATAAGGTACTACACCATCTTTGTTAATGCGCCCAAATCAGTGACTAGCACCATTTCATGGAAGAGAATGCCTATCCAGTGCCTCTCCCCATGTAATAATTGCTGTGGATGCCTGCGTCCGCCTGATCTCAGATGTTAGGGCACGGGCACGGCGGGAGGCCTAGAGCTCTCCCCCAAGGAGTGTCTAGCACAGGGCCCATGTGTCCAGCGTAGGGCCACTTCACAGGATAATTAATAATAAAGGGAGGTAGGGAGGTAGGGAGGGAAGGAAGGAAGGAGAGGGAGGGGAGGAAAACGCATCCAGAGTTAAGAGTCTCTGTTTCTAAGATACAACCACCAAAGTGTGACCTTAAGGGCAGGTATTCTCTCTCTGAACATCAACTTCTACAAATGCCTGCTCCTTTTCGGCTGCAGGGTCAACAGGAGGCCTTAAATCCACGGCCCGCCACACCCACACTTTTGAAATAAGCAGCCAGGGGACTCGGCACCATGACCTGCCTCCAGCAGAGTCCCAGAGAACTGGACTGAGGTTCGATGACCTGGATAAAGATGGTGACTCTTGGCTCATCAGAGCTCGGAGTGGGGGGGTCAGGTGGTGAACCAGTTGTCTGCTAAGGAAGCCAGGTAGCCAGGCTCTCTCTGGCTTCAGGTGTATATCGAGGAAGGAGACATACTGACTGTAGAGTCACAACGCACCTGAGCCCGGGGCCCGCATCTCTCACTGCGATGGAGGTGAGCAGGGATGGGCATCGTAAGAAAGCGGTGTGTAGACTTGGGTCCTCCGTGCCCAGCTCTGTGGAGTGTGAACCATGGCCGATCTGAACCAGAGGCTGGGGTTGAGACCTTGGCCACCTGCCAGGTGGTCCCCAAACTGGACATTGTGGTCATTAACAAGAAAATGTTTGGTGCCGTGTCCCCTCCTGGTTCTGACGTCATCCTGGGCTGCTGTGGGTGGCAATCTGTGAACCTAAATGCCAGAGCAGGAGGGCGTTGCTCTTAACCTGCTCCAGCCGGGGATGAACCACTTCTTTTCTAGAACCTACCATATCCACATCCCAGAGCTGCTAAAGGGCTGGTATGCCTCTCTGCTGCTACTCAGGGGCAGGGCCTAGGAGGGACGAGCTGGGGGTGCGCTAAGGGACCCTCAACCCTAGAGCAAGAGCAGAACACATGAAATATAAGACTCGCTTTTGTTTCCTCCCAGGAACAAAGGGTCAAAGAGCAGAGGGTCTAAGAGAAAAGCTCATGCAGTCCTCAAATCAAAAGATGCTTCTAAAACACAAAAGCATGGAATGGGGATCAGAGGGAAAAGAGGGGGAAACGCCCAAGTTTTCTGAGAAGTGAAGAAGGAGAAGTGTAATGTTAAACTATCACTACCTCAAGACAGGAAGTGAAATGAGGTGGGTACCTAGTGCAAAAAAAAAAAAAAAAAAAAGTTAAGCCAAGCAGCAGAGTCTTAGTAAGAAAAGGTTCACACGTCTTTATTCTGGTGTAAAATGCTTTTAAAAGGAATCCTCATTCCGCAGGGCTGGGGGACTTGGCTGGTGCACAAAGGAGCACAAGGCTAAGCAAACCCAGGCTGGCTCAGCCCGTGTGAAGGGACACAGGCTGAGGCAGCAGCCAGCATGGCAGGGAGGTCTGTCACACACATAGGGACTGAGCAAAGGTCACTTATATTTGGGAAGATGGAGACTAACCTTCTCACTGCCAGAGGAAGTAGACACAAATATGGACATGCCAGATGAAACCCCAGGGTGTTGGACTGAAATGGAGGGCATTGGTGTGAAACTATGCTTCCTGATAAGATACAGAGATCTGCATGTGTATTACATGTCAATTACATGGATCTCTTGCAAGTCTGTCTGCTGAAGCCTGTAGGGAATGACACCCTGGGACAGTGAGCACATCTAAGCCACAGATCTTGGTGTCTAAATACCATTCCTCACAAAAAGAAACCGCTCTCCTTAGAGAACTTGGGGTATCTGAGGTTGGGGTGAAGGAAGGACAAGACGAGTCTGAACTCCCCTTGTGTCAGGAAGTGAGAAGTGCTCGAAGAATGACAGGGACACATCAAAGGGACATGAGCACTGGCATAGAGACACTGGAATTGGCCAAATTGGGGATAATTTGAACATGAAAATTAATGACAATAATGGAGTAGAGCCCACTGACTAAATGGGAATCCACAACTGCACACCGATATAAAGTATTGAAAGGGGAGAAGGGAAAGCTATGCTTTATGACCGTATCACATCAGTGGTGTTTGTGCCAAAAATACTTAAGAAAAGCAAATGGTGAAAATTAAGACAAACCTATATTGAGGACATTCTACAAAATAACTGACTGTAATCCCCCAAAAGAGGTGAAGTTGTAAACCTTAAGGGAAGACTGGGGAACAGAGGACTGAATACTCAGGGGTCAGAACAACAAAATATGGTGGGGTCCTGAGCCAGAAAGGGGGAAGGAAGATTTGCTGGCTGTTCCCAGTGGTTGTTTTTCCTGTGGAGAACATTTTTGAAAATGTCAACAAAATCTGAAAGGGATTTGTGGATGAGATGGTATCGTATCAACGCTAATTTCCTGTTTTGATGGGTACACTGTGGCTAAGTAGTAGTAAGTCCTTATTTTTGGAAAATACATATTAAAGTATTTTGGGGTGATGGGACACACTCTTTGCAACCTTAGACAGATGGATAGGTGGATGGTTGGGCGGACGGACGGATGGTTGGTTGGATGGGCAGGTGGATGGATGCAAGCATGCATGGATGGGCAAGTCGATGGGTGCATGTATGGGTAAACAGGCAGGTGAACGGATGGGAGCAGATGGGCGGGAGGATGGACGGATGGATGGAGAAACAGGTGCATGGGTGGGTGAGCAGGAGATGAGAAAGCAAAGAGAATGATGGGGCTAATGAGGGAAACGTAAATGGACGGGGACTCCAGGTGTCAAGTACCACCAGAGTTCTATGTATCTAATTTCCTGTAACTTGAAACTATTTCAAAACGTAAGTTTGACAAACAAAAATAAGAACTGTAAACACTTACAAAAACATCAAAACACTGGTGTGAAGAGTGAAGAGCTTCCTCTGCTAAGGTCAGAGCATCTCTCTGCTGGGTCACCCATGAGGATGGGCCTAGCTAAGGAGGCAGGAAGCCTGGGGCCACCCTCCCCCTTCCCGTCACAGGTTGCTTCCGTGCACCCAGACTACCCTTCTAGAAGGCCGTCTCCAACCACGGGACTGCCCGAGATCTCCGGTTTTCAGAGATCAGATGATTCGCGCTCTTTTATGAGAGGAAGAAGTCTCGCGGACGCCAGAACAATTAGAAGGCTGTTTCGTTTTATTGCCAAACGGCTTGTCCTCCACACGTCCTACATCCCACCATGCGCCCCGTCGGGAAAGCGTGAGGCGTACTAAAACACAGCCCGCTCTAGGTAGAGCGGATGTTTCCTGTCACGGAGAAGTATCGCGCACACAGGTTCACATTAGCACAAACGGCACGTTAACATCCATCCGTACTGCATCCCAGGCCACGGGGCACGTCTGCGCACAGGGCCACACCCCGCAGCCAACCTCTGGGCTTCCGACCAGAAAGCCAAGGCTCCGGCACGGCGTCGGCGTCTCTCCGGTGGCTCCCACGTCCCAGGAGGCCCCAAGACGGGAGCAGTCCACACGAACCGCCACCGCACCACACATCAGCAAGCCGGTGGCCCATCTAGCCGGTCACCCCGACGGTGGTCCCAAGCCAAATTGGCGGCGCTCTAGGTGACCCGCAACGAGCAAGGGCAAATCGCACCATCAGGGCAAGTGTGCGGCCACCCACGAGGACCGACACGTGTGGAGAGAAAAGAGCAGGTCCCGTGACCGTTGGCGCACATTTAAAGACCAACCTTATTTACATCCTTCACGGACCAGACAACCCAAGGACGCGCGCGTCTTTAACAAGCTTAAGGCGACAGTTATACCATGTCCGTTTGTTGAACACAGTCTGTGAGACAAGGATTCCACTAAGACTTCCTGAAACAGGCATGTTTGCCTGCTGCGGGGTCTGCGGATCCAGGACACAGCTCCTCCCGCACCTGCTCCCAGCCACGGCTCGGCCGCCCCGGGGCCCCCGCGGGGAGCGAGGAGCACAGAGAAATGATTCCGACCCATCCTCTGTCTGACGGCGGGCGTGCGATCGGGGGAGGGGTCGGCAGCCGGAGCGCTCCAGCCGACAGCCCTCAGAGGGGGACACGCCCGAGCGGATGTCCCTCGAGAACCCGGAGTCGGCAGCTGCCTGCCTCTCGCTGGCCCTCCCGGTCAGGGTTCCGCCGGGCCGCAGACGTGGCGGGCGGCGCCGACCGGCACAGCGTCCTTCCGTCCCCACGGTGAACACGGCAATGGGACAGGAAGCCCACGGGGGCCCTGGTGTCCAGGGCGGCAGGCTAGGTCTTGCTCCGCCGGAGGAGCGTGGCAGCGGGGCCACGGCCACCCTGGAACTTGAGGCTCTGCAGGTTGACCAGCGCGCCATGCTTCAGCAGCGTCTCCACCGTCTTGGCGTGTCTGCCCTGGGCGGCCAGGTGCAGCGCGCTCAGCCCCTGCGCGTCGGCGAGGTTGAGCACGTCGGCGCTGACCAGCTCCTCCACCACCTCCGTGTGCCCGGCGGCGGCGGCCAGGTGCAGCGCCGTCTGGTGGCGGGGCCCCCGGGCCAGCACGTCCGCCTTCTCCTCCACGAGCAGCTTGACGGTGGCCAGGTGCCCTTGCCGGGAGGCCAGGTGCAGGGCGGTGCAGCCCTCTGCCGTGGCCGCCTCCTTGTTGGCCCCCCGGTGCAGGAGCAGCCGGGCGGTGCTGGTGTGGCCCGTCTCCGCAGCAACGTGCAGGGGCGTCTGCGACAGCAGGCTGCAGACGTTGACGTCGGAGTGCAGGTCGATGAGGACGCGGGCCACGCGGTAGTGGCCTCGCTGGGCGGCCAGGTGCAGCGGCGTCCTCCCGTCCAGCGTCTGCGCGTTCACGCTCACGCCCGGCTGCCTGGCCAGGAGCTTGACGATGGGCAAGTGGCCCTGCCAGGCGGCGTAGTGCAGCGGCACCCAGGCGTCCTTCCCCGGCAGACTCACGTCGACGCCTCGGCGCAGCAGGATACGCACGATGCTCTCCTGGCCGTGCTGGCAGGCCACGTGCATGGGCGTCCGGCCCTCGCAGTCCACCTCGTGGACGGACGCGTTCTTCTCCAGCAGCAGCCGAGTGCTGCACTCGTCCCCGTTCTGGGCCGCGAAGTGCAGCGCCGTCCACTGGTCCTCGTCCGCGGCATTGACGCTGATCTTACGCGCCAGCAGGAGCTCCACAACCCCGCGCACCCTCTTCTCCACGGCCACGTGCAGCGGGGTGGAGCCCTTCCTGTTGGTCAGGTTGGGGTTGGCATTACTGAGCAGAAGCCACTTGACGCACTCCTCCTGCCCGGCCTCCGCGGCCAGGTGCAGCAGGCTGGCGCCGCCGTCCAGCACCAGGTCCACGTCCTGGGGCTGCAGGATCTTCATCAGTCTGCTGGTGTCCCCGTTCACGATGGCATCCACCAGCTTCCTCTTCTGGACGTCGGTCGTGCCGAGATCTGCGGGGAGAGAGAGGCGAGGCTCAGGCCACCAGCCGCTCCCAGGGCCTGGCTGGCACCTGGACGTGGCCCCCGGGTTGCCGTGCGGCTGGAATCACTCGAGAGCCCGCGGGGCTGTGTTACTAGGTTTCAGATGCAGCGGGGAGACACATTTGCAAAGTGAAAGTCATGCTACCGACCTAAAGGGTCGTCGTCAGATAAGGATGCAAGCCTCGGCCTCTGTGTGCTCAGAAGCGGGCATGATTGCTACGCTTCCTTCATTGGGAAGAGAAAAGGGAAAGAAAGGCACAGGCCAGGCCGGCGCCCCGAGTCTTCTGGAGAGCTGACAGCTCCGAGGCCCGGGGCACCCTTCCCAGGCCGCCCGCAGCTCCCTGACCCGGCCTCCAAATGCAGCATCTCATCCCGGAGACGTCGGAAGGTTTCCTGAAATAATCCTTCAAGGACTGAGTCCTCCCATTCCGGAAGGACCTTTAGTCCTACTACGGTGTCTGCGTTCTCATTCGCGCAGAGCAGGATCCCCTCCTTTCCTTCTCTTCAGGGGACCTACAGGGGGTGGGGGAGGAGGGGGACGACGTACAGGGTGCAATTTAAGAAAATACAGCCCACGCAGTCTGCCCAGTCTGGACTAGCGTCTCTGCACAGGCTTCGGAGCCCAGCCAGGAACGGATCCTCCGAGAGCATCAGACCCAGAGAGAGCTCTAGGACTCGTTTCTCCCCCCGAGATGGGGAAGTCTCTTGCCTGCCCTGTCTCTCATCACCCAGTCAAGCTGTCTGGCTGGGCCTTGCCCACAGAGTGTCTCTGTAAGGTGTTTCCTCAACCCAGAATGCCCTCTTTTGCCCCAGAGGCCACTCTAAAAATCCCAGGAGGCTCCCGGCATGCGGGAAAAGCCCTTCCTTCCAGGAAGGCCCCGATCCACTGGGAGAAACAGACTTCCCCCCCTGCTGGGCTTCGCACCATCCCCACGGCCCCCAGGCACTTGGCTGCCCCCACACCACTGTCCCCTGACCACGACCATCCATATTTGCCTGGTGGGGCCGCAGCGCCCTGAGGGCAGGACAGGGCTGCGTCTTCCCCTCCCCGTGTGGGGGAGCTAGCCCCTGAGCCCAGGGACCAGTATTTGGGCCAGAGGCAGGGAAAAACCCCCTTCTGAAGGAAAAACCCATCAAAATTAACATAAAAATATAAGATGACCTAACCGGGAAGGACCTTATCCCAACAGGTAGTATAGGATGGGACTCACATGTTAATAGCTCGAGGAGCAACTCACCTGTTATAACGCATGGTTAAAATGAACGGGGGGCTCACAAATAAGAAAGTAAAGGGGTTTCAGGAAAAGGGCGGACAAGGCCGCCCTCTGCAAGAGAGAGCTCTCCAGGTGCGGGGTCTCACTCCTCCGCTGACCTCACTTGACAGGACTCAGGGTTCTGCAAAGCCGAGGTCAGACCCTACACCTGGGGTTGGCACAGGTAAGACCTCCTGCACAGCCCAGGAGACGGCCCGCTCCCTCTACTCTGAAGTGACAGCCCGCAGAGCCACTTGGCCCGCCGCTCAGCCAGCATGTCTCTCCGGATTGGGGCTCGGTGAGCCCCGACAATCGGTTATCAGATATAGACACGGAGAGCGGCTGCAGATGCTGGTGCCTGGCGCCTTCAGCGGCACACGGGCTCCTGCACACACTGCCTCCCCGCGGCCCCATCATTCTGCAGGTTACTTCCCAAGAAACAGGGCCTCGCTTACCGCCCGGTGAAGGCTCCCGCTCAAACGACAAGGACAGAGACCCTCTGGAGGAGAAGGCGGAGTCGACGGAAGACACCCCGGAGAGCCTCTTGCCGCTGCTGGCCGAAGGCAGCCGGGACTCGGAGCAGCTGCGGCTAAGCTCCTCCGGGCCGTCGAGGGTCTGAGAGGTGCCCGAGTCCAGCTGGGACAGGAGCTCAGACAGGCTGTAGTCGCTGTCGAAGGTCGGCGCGGACGCTCGCTTGAGAGGCGTGCACACGGGCTTCTGCGAAGCAGGCAGGGTGGGGGGATGAGAGCCACCCAGGACACAGGCAGTGCCGCCGGGGAGGGAAGGGGCCACGTGCACAGCCGTGGGAAAGCCCGAGGACCGTGCACGGGGCCTGCCAGACACACTGCGAGCACGGACAGACCGGACGGACACGGGAAGCCCGTCGAGCTGGGCAGGTAGTGATGCGCGGGGAGCGTGGGAAGCCCGAGTGCTGGGCCATGCCCACCTGGCCGGCCAAGGTGGGTAAGAAAGGAAGGACTCGGGATGGGGGCTGGGAGTCCCTCACTGCCAACCACCTGTGCCCCCTCCTCCGAGCCCTGTGAGTGGGGCTGGGGGGTGGCGTGGAGACAAGGGCATGGGGCAGGCCCGGCTCCAGCAACAACAGGGCCCATCTAGTCCACATGCACCAACGGGGCCTTTTTGAGGATGTCACTACCCGGCCTCCAGAAAGGCAGATTTCTGGGGAGGGATTAAGCCCGAGGGCGGCTTCTGACTCTTCCCGGTTCAAGCCCCGGTCCCCGGTCCTCCCTCTCCTTGGGACCCGCAGATCTGACCCGCTGGCTCAGTGCGTGGTCACGCCCTCGAGCTGGGGGCCTCGCTCTTCCTTATCAATGGCGAGGCCGCCGCCCACAGGCACCTTTGCTCCCAGCCTCACACACACGCCCCTTTATGTTGAAACAAGGGGCACGCCGTGAATGCTTGCTTCTCTCCCGGCCTTACACGGACAGCCTGGCCTGCATGGCCCGACACCAGATAACCCATCAGGCTTCCCCCACACGTCTCCCACGGCCTTGCCACCCCCGGGCCCAGCAAGCCCCAGCCTTTACAGTCATCATCGCACCTCGCTCAACCCACGCGGCTCTCCGGAAATAAGCCAGTTACGAACAGCAGACACAACGGGGCCAGAGTTCCAAGCCAGGGGGTAGAGACAGCAGAGCCCAGACCCGCTACCCCAATGGGGCCTACACGGGCCTTCTGTTCCCCGGCTCAAAGAGCATCCGACCAGTAGCCCTCCAGTGTCAAGGCGGGCCCACACTGTCCACTCTGAGCCGCAGACAGGAGGTGGGGACGGGAGCAGCTCGGCAGGAATGGCACCTGGGGCCCGCAGGCGGGCCATGAGACCCACCGTCCTGCTCCCGAATGTGGGACCCCAGGTGCCAGGTGAGCTGCGGGACCAGTCCAGGCCGGCAGGGGAGCCTGCAGAAAGGAGGGGGCCCTGAGAAATGACATCCAGGAAGAGGGCCATTACCGGGCTCTCGGGCTCCAGTGGCTGCTTCGTGTCCAGACCCTGGGCCGGCTCCTTCACAGCCCGGTCCGGCTCCTTCATGGCCCGGTCCGGCTTCTCACATAGCTCCTCGGTTTCACAAGTAATTTCTATTGGGGAGAAAAGAAAACAGGGCGTGTCACTTGGACAATGGCTTCCCCATTCACTACAGAAACGTGTGACCTCAGACGGGGACAGAAGAGGCAACAGCTGGGGCATGGCCCCCCAGGGGGCTGGCCGCACCTCAGCTTCCCAGGCCGCTGGCCCGGCAGACCTCCCAAGCTAGCCCCCGCAGCCTCTGCATGGGCCCCTTTGGGGCCTCCCATTAGCCATCACTAGCAGGGTCTGCCAGACTCCAAGAAGGACCCACGGCGTTCCAGGTTCCCAAAAAGGCTTGCCCCAGGGGAGCCCCATCTAACAGAGCCAACAGCCCACATGCCCAGGAAAGCCAGGGCAGCCAACGCCTGTCAGGTGAGGCCCCTACCATCCCCCAGTGTGTTCCCAATGTAACGACCAACCCGAATTACATAAGAATCACTTTCCTGCCGCAAAAGATATACCCATTCCAGGGGCACAAGACCCCAGGAGAAAGGCAAAGAAAGCCCCAGGTGAGTGGTCTCACCAGTCCCCTAAGATGCCAAACCTGAACTTACAGCACCAAGCACAGCCCCTCCGGGCAGCAAGCCAGCCATGGGCTGGAGCTGGGGTGGATGACCACGACCGTGCCCAGCGCAGACACCCTGGCCCAGCCCCAGGTGCTGCAGGCCCCGGCCAGTGGCCAGCCAGTCCGTGCACCTTTTTCTGCTCCCCTCCCCCTCCTGCCCATCTCCTCCCTCCCAGGACCCCAGCACAGCAGTCAAGGGCAGGTCCTGGGGAGCCCCCGGGCACTCACCCTGGAAGGTGGGCCGCTCGCGGGGGTCCCCGTGCCAGCACCTCTCCATGAGGCGCAGGAGGGCCCTGCAGGCCCGCGGCCGGGCTCTGCACACAGGCGGCAGCTCTGGGCGGTGGCCCTTCACCACCTTCACCATGATGTGCAGAATGTTCTTCTCATCTGCAAAGGAGAAGCAGGCAAGTCAGGGCAGCTCCGGGGCCGGGGGCCATGGGCTTCGCCTTCAGGAGAAGGGGCATGCGTCACCAACGCCATCCGCCGTCCCCACGATGGCACCCGGAGGCCACTTCGTTTCCTCTGCAAAGCACAGAGGGCTTGTTACTCCTTGCATTCCAGCGCATGTCTGCGCTCCCCCTTCCGGGTTTTAGAAACTCCCTACGATGTTCCAGATGGAACCGGGGCCTGTATCACAGGGAACATCTTCCTGGGCATCTAACTCAAAGGAAAACGGGGTTCAAAGAAGAAAACTATCTGATGAGACATGTTCCAAAGTGGCCCGTGCATGCCAAAGGGAGGCAACGTTCACACGGCATGAAGTCACGTGGTCCAGCCTCCACGTGAACCCAGATCTCCCTGTGATGAAGCAACACCCTTCCTAAACTCTGGTTTCTATGCCAGAGCGCAGGCCCCGGGGGGCCCCGTGCAGGGAGGCGGCCACAGTGATACTGGCCAGGACACCTGGCCTCCAAGCATGTGTGAACAGGGACCTTTCCCCACAGTATGTAATGTCGGGCCCACCTGCCCTCCTCTGCAACCTTCCTGAGCACGGCGGACTCGTCACTATCACCGTCCCCTTGGTCACAGACCAGGGAGCCCAACGTGACCCTCGGTGAGCCAGACTTTTTTCTCTGCTCAGCCTAAAATCACGACGCCCAACAGACGGGACCCCAAGCTCCCTGTTCCCAGCGCCCCCCGCCCCCCACAGCTCCCAGCACACCTGCGGCGGGAGCTCTACCCAGGCAGCAGACGTGTGTCGGCAGCTGAGGAAAACTGGCCCCAAGCCCCGCCGCTGGCCGGGGCCCCACTCTGACCCGGGCCGCCTCCCCGTCGGGTCTCCAGCAGCTTCATTTCCGCACCCACCAACCCCAGCAGGGCCTCCGGATAAAACCGGAGCGAATGCCTGGAAGACCTTCTGCTGCCAAACGGACGGAAAGTTCCAGAAACGCCTCTCGCTCCCGTACCGTGGACTCCCCTACGTCCCAAGCAATAAAGCGCACAGGCCTTGGCTCCTGACCTTCGTGTCACGCAGCCTTGGATGGCGTCTGCCGGATGGTCACCGGCCAGAGTGGCCGCTGGACCACGCGGACTCACACCACGGCCGCCACGGAGGAGGAGGGGCGGCGGCGACAGGGACACGAACCCACACCAGGACGGGACTCCCGGACCTGGGGGCCCCACCCTGACACTGCTCTGAATTTCCCGATCTTTTTCGTCCAATTGCAAAGCAGCATGAATGACCCACGTACACCCACAGAGGAAAACCATGAGGGTAAAATGTCCTCGATTTT